>JAUTBT010000404.1:0-11270 GCA_032361225.1 Lepetodrilus schrolli | reverse complement strand
TTGAGGGTAACATGTGCGATCGAATGCACGTGCAATGACAAGATCACGTGACCATCAGCACGGGAAAAACATGTTTATGCATTATTGTGGGATGCTTGATGTTCGGAGTGGCCTAAATGTGTTGTGGTGACTTTTTTCATTAGTCCATAGTTCGAGAACAATGCTATGATACCTGAAAACTGTCTAATTTAACAAGTGTTTATTTTGACTCAGTATATTTGTTTGTCTTCCTTATTATTTGGTGTCGCCCAACATTTATAATTTTCATGTTGAGATTAACAAACCGTTTTTTGACATCATACTTCTTCAGAAACTGCACCTGCCTGAGAATTATTATTTCCAAATCAAATTAATTTTTTCGTTCTGGAGTTCCCTTTTTTTTTTCATCCCTGTTTTATATAAAATGTTATAATTTATATTGATATACAACTATTCTGTTTAGTTTTTTAATATTCTGTTACATGGTTTAACAGTTTATAGTGCAATATTTTATGACAAGGGACTAGTTTTGAAATTTTACCTTGAACAGGGCGATCAGAAAGTAAGTACAATTTTATGAATATTCATGTTTTGTATCTCGTCAGATTGCCTTCGTAGTTTTTACTAAACTGAGGTTGTGGATTGTTGCCATACTATTTAACTGTGGTTATTCCTGATTGTCAAGCATGCAGAGACATTTCTGATTAGAAAATGTTACCTTTTTTTCCATAAAATGTGTATATCACCTTGGAATTGATAATACGTAATCTTACTATTATTAAACTTAATGTTAAATACCCACTGACACATACAAATGTTAGAAATCAATTTTGTAGGTATTTTATATCTTTTTCTACTTAAGTATTGCAATAATACTTTAAATTCATTTTCTAATTTGATTCCTGCAAATAAGATAATTGGTAGTGTTTAAGTACCTGGTAGTTGAAAGAGAACCTTAGCCAAATTATGCAATAATATTAAATACTGGTAAAGAGTTGAAAATAATGAACATTGAAGTTATGTCATCTTGGTTAAACTAATGTTTTTCTAAATTTGATAAAAACTGGCAGTTTTGGCATCTTAATACAAATTATCGATGCCCTTTAAACATTTCTATTGTTAACTCCCTAAAAGTTGTTATTGGGTCTTAAATAGGGCTGGTTATCGATACAGATATGAAAGATCGAGAATCGTCAGTTCAATATCCATCAATTATAGATAAATATCTGACAAATCAGTAAAATGTTTGCCATTTGATGACAATTTATTGGAAAAATCCATATTTTGAAAATGTATGAGATAGAAATATGGGAAAATACTAGGCCCTACTACCTAACAAGCAGACAAATCTTCATACTGCTCACAGATAATCTGCTGCTTGTTTTCTAACTTCGGGAAGTTTCAAGTAAATAAAAACTTCATTTTGTAATCCATAAATCTGTTCATAGGTATCGATAACACAGATTTTATATCGATAATCATTGCTAAATATTTCCATCGATAATAATCGCAATTATCGATATATTTTGTCTAGCCTTTAATACTGAAATGGTAAAAATTATTCCTAGATGATCTATACATAGAAATACATGTGATGTCTGGTTGTGTTTAGTTTGTATATTGGTTGTTCCATGTTAATTTTCCTCAATTATATTGGTGTATGTAAATATGCTTGAAAGCTGTGTATAAAACTTGTACAGTACTGCATGCAGGAATGGAAACTACTGCTCGCCTGTACGCTCAAGGCGAGTGAAAATACTACCACCAGCCCAGCAGTCTAACTGTTATTTTAACATGTTTTATGTAAGGTTCAATTGCCACCAAATCAATCGCCGGCGAATATATAATTGATATCGAAGCAGCTGCGTACTCTGCTGGCTCGTAATCACAGGCAAGCTAAGATGTCACTGTGAAGAGTTTTGAGTCGGCACAATGCAATATGAACATTGATATGCGACTTCCACTTACACAATACTATTAGTAATAGCTTTCGATGTTTACCGTATTTTCTCGATGTATTTCTGAATGCTGATACGGAAGTGACGTATGCGCGATATAAGATGTACCAGACAAAAGTGGGAACAAGATTATGTTCGACGCTTTCTGATTCGCTAATAGTTGGATTCATGAAAGGTCATCAGAGCAAACACTTTAACATGGTATTGCTAGAAAGTAATGTAAGCCAATTAGGATTATATTTCAATTAGATTGACTGTGATGGCTCTAAATATTGGTCCTAAAGAAAAAGTATGCAGTTATATCAACTTTACTACATATGATAATTGCAATGGCTTGATTCTAAAATGTAAAACGTGGAATTCAGAGCCAAATGTCCTAGGTTCAAATCCTGTCTCAGAAGCCTGGCATCAATGTTCGCGAAAGTTACCTTTCTGACGCGATCATGATAGGATGTGCTGTCTGTACTGTGGCAATGCAGTTATCCTCCTTGGTCTGTCAGTACCAGACGGTGCTCGCAGGTTTACTGCAACATTCAGGGCTATGATTGCTGCAACATTCAAGGCTATGATTGCTGCAGGTTTCTTCCTGTCATAAGTTGGTACGTCATGATATGAGTGAAAGAATCTTGAAAGCAGCTCTAAAGTTGAGTTTAAAAAATATAAAATAAGATAAAAATATAATAAGAATTAAAGGCATGTATATACAATGTTGGCCATATACAGCTATTTAAACCAGGGTGTATTTAATCAGCTTTACTAACATCTGCATGAACATTTTTGTTATGTTAGTTGAAACAGTTTTAACGTTTTATATTATTTGTGTTGTTGATGTTGTTGTAAGCAGTACACATGTACAGACATAGGTCATGGAAATGTTGTTTTATGATACTGGTGTTGGTTGTTGAGTTTACTTTCTGAGCTATGTAATGATCCTGATTAATAGTTTCAATGAATCATGATATTGTTATAATGGTGGGATTTGTTTTATCCAAAATATGTGATTTGATTTGTTGAGAGGTGTCCTCGTAAAAGTCGTACACCCCTGTTTTTACCTCATAAATGAGTGTGACATCATTGCAGCCGCCCTTGATTTGTACACTTGATAAACATTAGTCATGGGCAACAATCTCAATCACAGTTATATTTCAGACTTTCTGTGTGTTCTACTGCCTCTGAAAACCTTGATATTTGATTTTTAGATATCGAGGCATGATGAAAGTGTGTTTAACATTTGTGCACATAGAATGTTTTCATTGTTCTTCTTCCCCAACCGTGTATGGGTGAAAGATTCCCACTGTGACATTAAACTCCATAATCATTCAACTCCACTGTGACGTAAAACAATCTCACTCACTCACTCTCTCATTCTTCTTCCCAATTTGGGACATTGTGTTGTATATGCATATGATCACAGGTTAATTAGTATATGAAATGTTCCCTGATGTATCTACATGCAAGTGTTTTGTTCATCTGTTTATTCTACTTATTTCAATATTGGATCTAGGAAGGTTAAAATGTCTGAATGTTAATCTTCCATTGGATCTGAAAGTTTGAATTTTTTATATTTCATTGGACCTGAGTAGGCTGACATATCTGAATTTGACTTTCCATTGAATCTAAGGAGATGGCTTGTCTTAATGTATGACCTTTCATTTGATCTGATGGTTTGACATGTCTGAATGTTTTCATTGAATTTAAACATATTTATTGACCAAAAATTTGAAAGTATAAATAATGTGTTAGTGTTTATAATACAGTGCAATTGACAAATCACGTTTCCTGTACAAATTGCATGTGAAAAAGTCAAATAGCTAAACATGCATGTCTATATTTACTTCAGTTTTACTGGTGTATTTTTTGTCTCATCTTTGTCTAAATTAGGACTAGCATGATCTGTGTTTAGTGCTTGAAGACTGTGGGGTAGCCAAAGGCATGAAAAGCATAGAGATACTGTTGTATATCTTGGTACAAGGCATTTCTTGTTCTTACTCAGCATGACTTAATTTAACAGGTTCAAATCCTACCCCAGGGGCCAAGCAACAATGTTCGCGAAAGTTACCTTTCTGACGCGATATTGATAGGATGCGCTGTCTGTAGAGTGGCAATGTAGTTATCATCTTGTTAGTACCAGCTGATGCTCATTGGTTTACTGCAACATTCAGCGCTACAGATGTTGCATGTTTCCTTCTGCCCTAAACTGACAAGCCATGATATAAGTGAAAGAATCTTGAAAGCGGCTCTAAACCCCGATTTAAAAAAAAATATTAAAATTAAAAATTAACACTCTTGTTGGGTTTTATATGAAATGCTGCGGGTTGGAATGCCTTTGCATGAATATATAAGATGTAGTGATTGATTTAGTGTTTAATATTGCTCTGGGGGAGTTTACCACCCATATGTGATGAGAATGCTGAATATATGTCTTAATTTATACAGTTATATAGATCTACCAATATTTCTAGAAAAGAAAGTTTTCCAAGATAATTAACTGCATTTTAGTGAAATGTTACTTACAATCTAACTAGTGTTAAAAACTCTTAAGAAAATCAAAACGCAAATAGTTTACATTTCATGGTATTATTTTCAGAAATACAAGCCGTTCAAAGGGGTGAAGTATTTGACTAGGGCCGGCAAGTTCCAGGTGCGGACATGATGGGAGATAACTTGTCACCAAGAATTAAATATGCATCGGAATCAAGAATGTATGGCACTTTGACCATAGGCTGGAAGAACCATGATGGCTCAAGTCGGTCGAAACGTAACTACAGATCAATGTGAAATTTTTTTTTAACCTTCTTCCTGCTATGGGCACCTGAAGATGCCACACAGAGTAGTTCTTCAAGGAGGGAGAATGTTATGGTATTCTTTAATATATTATATGTCAACTGTTATTATGTTGGACCAATTTTAAGACATGACTAAAAATGTCTCAATAATATAGTATAGTTCTGTAACTTCGGTCATTTTTCGGTAGTGGTCCTGTTTATTGTTTATATAAGACAGGTATCCTCCTGTCAATGACAAATAACAATCGGCTACTGAAGTGGCACCAATTTTGTGACGCAAACTGTTTTAACGCAAACTGGTACAAAGCTTTGAAACCAGTATGAATTCTAGTTGGTGATAGGTCCTCCGACTTCGGTCACAGTTCCTCAGACATCAGTTATTATTAAAATGTCATTACAATAATTAATCATTTTAGTAGCATCTGTCCAGATATTTTAGGCACAAGTATGCTTGTGTCATGACACATCGGTGCTCTGGCGAAATGTGCTTTTCGCAGTTACCGAAAATATCATGTTAATCAAATAGTTTATAGTTCATGTGAAATCATGTCATGATAAAATCACATGGTTTATCTATTCACAGTCAAAACAAAAGTCCAGAGGAATGGTAGACATTTATATTAACCCATTAACAGCTGGTTAATGTAAGTGACCGATGTTCAGGTACTGACCGGTGTCCCAGGACTTTCCTCTATCACTTACATTTGTATATATCGTAATAAATTAAATAAATTAAATACATTGCAAAGTTAAAGTATGTGCAATATTAATAATCAGAAATGGATGGATTGACTGAACATTATTATATTTTAATTTTCCAATCTCGATTATTTCATCATCAAGATGTCCATTACACTGAGAAGACATTACACATGATGTTGGTGTCTGAAAATGTCATGTTAATGCAGTTCCAAGTTACCATTGTTTTCAAAGCACTGTGTATCAGAATGTCCATATATTGTCATATTATTTATGTATATATTTGTTTTTTCATGGATGAGCTCGTAATGTCGTAAATATTAAATTTGAAAGAATAAAACTGCCTGATGTTTTTTTTTTAATTCAAAGCAACAACATTTAGGAAAGTTTGTTTCAGGATGGAACAGATTTCAAGTTTTTACAATGAACAGATAACATTTTCATATTTTTTATGTTTTTTTTTTTTTTTAAAGGGGGCTCCAGATGGTAGCACAGTGGTAGAATGTTGGACTTTGGAGCCAAAGGTTCCAGGTTCAAATCCCGTCCCGGGAGCCCTGCATCAATGTTTGCGAAAGTTACCTTTCTGACATGATATCATTTATCATTCTTGGTGTTGTCAGTACCAGCTGATGCTCATAGGTTTACTGCAACATTCAGTGCTATGGATGTTGCGGGTTTCCTCCTGCCCTGAACAGACAAGCGGTGATATAAGTGTAAGAATCTTGAAAGCAGCTCTAAACCCCAATTTATTTTTAAATAAAAAAAAATACAAAAAGGAAGTTTAATTGGGGTTGATAACCACTTTCATGATTCACCATTTTCATAGAAAACATAATCTGTGACACACACTCTCAGAACACTTGTGTAACTACTTCATATATTTTAATTTATTTTTTATCAGCCACTATATTGGACGATCTTTGAATAATCTCTTGGTGTACACTATAACATGGAAAACAGAAATGCGAAATAAATAATTTATTACACTTTGACAATGGAAAAACCTGATGACGTCATAGTTCTTGGAAACATTCCCTCAAAACTACGACAATCAACTTGTTTTAATCGATTGTGCACAATAACATGATGAGCTACCAATGGTATGTGTATGAAACTGTTCATATTATTAATAGTTTTAGGATATATAGTAATCGTGATTCCATAGTCAGAAGACATTTTTGACTGTTGGCTTATTGTGCAAAAGTCTAAACAGTGTGGCAAACATAAACATTAATTACACGGATATCGTTTCTCAAACCTCTCTTATCCACTAAGAGACCATAGCACTCCCATAAGTACACGATCCCCATGTATAAGCGGTCACTACGAGAGTGCTTATCTTCTCGTGTTAGATACGAGAGCTTTGTGAAATAATACCCTGGCCTGGTGTATGATGTGAAAATTCAATCTAATTAAAATTAAATCTTTATTTCTTCCCACTAATTTTCCACCACCAAAATCTTATTTGAAACTTTTGTACTGCTAACATTGTCTGAAATAAGGAAGCTATTAATGTAACAAATAAACTATCTGATTGGCTAATAGCAGAGTTCAGGAAAGGTCATTGGGACAAACATTTGAACAGGGTCTCGTTAAGATCTTAGATTCTCAGGAATTGCAGAAAGAAACCAAGATTTAATTGTACTGACCATTGCTACGGACAATTGTTACTGACCAATGAGCAGGAGGTAAAGCAGATTGGACCGGAGCCAAAGGTTCCAGGTTCAAATCTGGCCCGGCATTGTTCGTGAAAGTTACCTATCTGTATGCGATAATGATAGGATGCGCTGTCTGTAGAGTGGCAATGCAGTTAACCTTGGTCTTGTCAGTACCAGCTGATGCTCGCAGGTTTACTGCAACATTCAGTGTTGCAGTTGTGAGTTTCCTCCTGCCCTAAAACTGACAAGCCGTGATATAACTGAAAGAAAGTGGCTCTAAACCCCAATAAAAACAAAATAAATATATATATATACTGACCATTGTTGCCGACCATTCAGGACAGCGGACAACTGTACACTCCTGAGGTTTATACAATTTTTAGCAATAAGCTACTATGTTATATTGCCGATTTAATTTGAATTAGATTGGTACAAACTATATTAGAATTGCATAGTTCATTCACATGCATCATTGGAACATACAGTGATTGTATTGTGTAAGATATTACAGGATAAAATATTCACAACCCATTTTCAAGAAAACTGACATTACCATCCCAATGGCATATTCTATGGGTCTTTCCATTGGCTTTTACTATGAGGAAACATGATTAGAAAGTATAAACTGGTATCTACCTCCCATACTGAAAAAGAATAGTTGACTATCTATATGACAATAGAAACATACACAAAAAGATGTTTAAAAAGATCTTGGTGAAGTGAATCATGTCTTTTAAAATACAAAATACGAAAGAAAATGACAAACTTCCAAAATGATGGCTAACACTGAGATGAAATTCTTGATATGACATTGTTAAACATGACACATGGCAGCTGTTACTGGTATCTATTGCAAAACACGCTCTACGACAACAACTATCTATTGCATGTCATCTATAAGTAAGGTTCCAGCTACAATCGTTCCCATAGGATGGTTGCCCTGTGTCAGTAAGTCACAAATTTCCACATTACAGAGATCCAAGTAGGATCAGACAACACAAACACTGGCATTGCAAGAAAAACGTTCTTTGTTCCTTCTTTGAATACTCTTTTTCTTCTGATTAGTTGAAGCTCTCTGGGTACTGTGGATGACCTTTGTCAATCCTTAATACTGTATTTTGTTTTGACACCAATCCTTGATACTATCTTTTGTTTTGCCTTTTCCATGAATCAAAACCTTGAGCAGTCTGGATAAGGAACTGTCAACCTTGAACTGCCTACAAAAGGAAGTGTCAACCTTAAACAGTCTTTCACTGGAAACTATCAAACTTGAACTGTTTTTCAAAGGAAACTGTCAACCTTGGACATTCTTCAAAAGGAACTCATCAACCCTTATCCACCACAGGTGCAGCAGCTACTGCAGGACTGTCTCCGACCTTGACCTCTGCAGCCTTAACACCTCTGACTTCGACCCCTGTTTCCGTGACCAGCATTTCCATCTTGACAGACTGTTTGTTCTTGAAGGCCTCGGCGATGGCCTTTGCGATGTCCATGTGTCCGAGACCGACCATGGATTGATTGTTGACTTCTAGGATGACGTGACCCACCTTCAGGCTCCCTGATTCAAAGGCAGACCCTCCAGGCTGCCAATAGAAGACAATATATTCAATAAAAATTGTATATTTTTTCTCTTAGTCAGCATTCCATTGGGATGGGTGGTAGTGCAATGGTAGAATGTTTAGAATTTGGTTCAAATCCCATCCCGGGAGCCCGGCATCAATGTTTGCGTAAGTTACCTTTATGATGCAATATTGATAGGATGCACTGTCTGTACTGTAGCAATCCAGTTAGCATCCTTTGTCTGTCAGTACCAGTTTGTACCAGGTTTACTGCATCATGCAATGCTATGGATGTTGCGGGTTTCCTCCTGCCCCAAACTGACAAGCTGTTATATAAGTGAAACAATCTTGAAAGCGGCTCTAAACACCCAATTTAAAAAAGATGCAATCATCTAGTCATGATAATTGCTAAATGTGAGATACATTTAGAACAGAATAGCGTCTGTAATCTATTATTGGTATAATAGGACAATTCTGTTCTCACAGTATCTCATATTATTCGTAAAAATTTGAATACTTTGAAAAAGATTTCACATGCTTTTTTATCTCTTTTAAGTATCATAGGACAATCCTGATTCACCCACCTGTACATTGATGACTCGGGGGAGGGGCTGTCTAGTATTGGCTCCACCTTCAATAGCCAGTCCCAGGGTGGGTTTAGTTCTGTATATGCTCACCAGGTTGAGTGGTATGTCACCGTACGTCTCCCTGTGTTTCTTCTTGATTGCTCCTACCTATTAGACAAATATAATCACCAGATTGAAGAATGGGTGAAATGTGGTTTTCTGATGAAGATCCCTAAAATGTTCCGGCCCTGAGATTACGAAACTTGTGAATATGAATTCATGCACAAGCTCAAAATTTATATGGGGATTTGTGAAAATAAATTAGGTGAACATGAGTTTGTACTCAAAAACGTTTGGCAATCTCGGGGCCAGTCTGACCAACAACCAGGGCTCTAGACTAACATATGCCTGACATACAGCTGCAAGTTAAATTGCACTGTGGGCAACCTACTTTTTAACACCTTAGTCTGGGGCCCTGAACCACACTGGCTGGGCAGCCGTTCATAAAAGTTTTGTAACCACTAATATATCATAGCACTCGTATCTAGTTATCCAAAGATGCCTGTCACAAATATTGAATACCCTTGTGTGTTGTATATTACGAGTGTATCCAATATTTGTGGCAGGTGCCTTTGATCTATCTATCTCGCTAATAACATATTCCAAATTCACTGGCTTTCATTGAAGACTATTAATGTAGTAATGACATTTGAATAGAAGGAAGTATTCTAATATTGAATAACTACCAGGCTTTATTTAACGTTGATAGGCGTATCTTTGCCAAAATGAAGCCAATATTGAGTGGAGACGGACGGCTATTTGGGTTCCTAATTACCGACTTTGATCACTGCTCATTGATTCAGAACATGACCTGTACACACAGAAAATTATGTGTTCTTGTTTATTTCTAGCACGTTCAACAGCTGACAACAGTCGGAGATCAATACAAAATTAATGAGCTTGTTGATTTGCAGGCCTCCCAGTACGTTGGGCCTAATAGAGGCATTAGCAGATATCAATCCTCTGGCTATTAACCGTTATGTAACATGCCTGTCAATGCATTCTGTATTACAGGCGATAAGATAAACCAATGTACAGGCCATTGTTCATCAGAACGATCGTAGCGCTGTAATAATCGTATCTCCATATATGGGTATTGGAGTTACGACCTTTGTACTGCTATGATTGCTGACCAAGAAGTATGTTCCAAGGTCCCATTATGGTATAATTCCACAGAAGGATTGTTAAGCGCCAAGAGTTTTAATTCCATATATGGGTATATGAGTTATGACTCTTGTAGCATGTGCACTATTATTGTTATATGGAATAGGACCCATGCCTGCGCTACACAAAAGGGTCGTACTTTAGTCCTGGCCTAAATCAGGGCATGAACCATGTTTTTACTATAACAGGAGATGAAGTAGACCTTGATTTACACTCGGACTAACAGTACGACCCTCTCGTGTAACACATAATATAAATATTGTGGTATGTTATTAACAGACGTGATTTTTGTCCATAATTTAAAGGTGACCTTTCCATCAACCACATGAACTATAGCTGTGATGCATTACAGAAGGTTTTACCAAGCATTAAATTAAATCGCAATCCGTACAGATGTCCTCTGTTCACCAGGTTTAAGCTGACCTGGGATTATTCCAATGAATTCTAATAATTTGTACGTAAATATATTGTTGATCAATAGATAACTGAAATTTTCAATAAATTATCATATTGCATTAATTAACAAAATCACATCTTTTCTTCATTTAATACACTGACTTTGGTATGCTTGATCGTGATTTTGATCCCACTATAACATATGCCCTTTCATCCCGAGAGATTAACAATGTTTAGTGATTAATGTCTCGCTTATTATACACATAGAGTAATAGTTCAATGTAAACATGACAATTGTACACAATATATCACTGTTCTCTTTCCAATTACTTACATCGGATAATTTATGTAGAAATCCATCGATTTACATAAATCGTACAAAATACTTACATATTCACATGATTCTGTCATCGTGAATATTTACACAAAATAGTGTACATTTTCC
>JAUTBT010000403.1:0-11271 GCA_032361225.1 Lepetodrilus schrolli | reverse complement strand
ACCTCAGTCATGGTGTCTTCTCTACACGTTACACCTCAGTCACGGTGTCTTCTCTATACTTGCACCTCAGTCATGGTGTCTTCTCTACACGTTACACCTCAGTCACGGTGTCTTCTCTATACTTGCACCTCAGTCATGGTTTCTTCTCTACACGTTACACCTCAGTCACGGTGTCTTCTCTATACTTGCACCTCAGTCATGGTGTATTCTCTACACGTTACACCTCAGTCATGGTGTCTCTCGTGTACACTGTACATTTTAGTTAAGTCTTCACTGTACCATTAGCATTTTGTGGTGGTGAATAGGACTCTTTATAGATCTCAAACTCCTCGTCTGTCAGTTCATGACAAATGAACCGAGCATCCTTCCAGTTCTTCACGTGGTACTGCTGACCTTGTGTATCGATGGACATCACACTTTTCAAGGCGAGGACAACAAACCTCAAGTCATTGTAAACAACACAAACTCCCCACTGCTTTTGGCACTCATCCCTTTTACAGTAGACTTTGCTTACTTTGCTCACACCGCTGTACGACACATGGTTTTGCTCACACTCATGGACTTTTGTCCATATTGGGGTCATGACGAAATGTTGGCTGCCGTTCATCACCCTGATGTCGGACGATTTACAGATGAATACACCACATTTAAAGCAGCACATCTTGAATACACCTGTTACTTTTGGGCGCTGTATTTGCATCTTCTCCTGATTTCTCTTACGTTGATCTTCTCGTTGGCTTTCCTGGAGAACTAATTTCCATTTTTTAGGGTCAAGGTCAAATTCCTTCTGAATACTTTCTACAGCTTCAGCCATAACGGATTCAAGATGCGCATTCTTTTCCTCCTTGTTGGAGAGGCTTTTGTTGGCCGTGATGAGAGAATATGACCCGTCCTCTACTCGAGAAGCCCGGCCTATCAATTGACAATATCGAATAACATAGTTTTGACTACAATTGAGATCAGACGCAAATAAATTTGTAACAGGGACTTGATTTCAATATGCCTTTCAACCAGTCTAAAATAGATTATATAATAAACGCCAAAAGATATATACCCTGTATTTAATAAAGGAAGCACTTTTCATGAACAGGAGATCAGATCAGATTAGTAATAATACACGACCCTTTACCGGGAGTGGAAATGACATACCGCATATGTCTAAATATGAATCTTATTAAATCTTATATGATTATTGCGGTCTAGTTTTTGCGGATAACACAGACTTCAGTACTATTAGCATAAATAGATGTGTAATTAATTCGCATCTAATGATAATAAGACATTGTTCGGACTTAAATTAATGATATTTTAATTATGAAAACGATTAATTAGGAAAATTATAAGGTTTTTAAGCCATAAACATTATATATTAACTCGATAACGAAATATGAATGAATGATAGACAGACTCAAAAATATAGACAGACTCGCCGGTAAGTCAGGATTTTTTAGGTGAGTGTGCGTTAATATTCGATCGAGCATCGATTTAATATAGTTAGTATAATATATATATATATATATATATATATATATATACCCATCTAATTATAACGCCTTTCCTGATTGGTCGATACTATCGATGACGCTAGTGATTTCCGCCGGAAATTGATTTGGCACAGTTACATCGATGACGCTATGACCCTGGAAAATTACCAAATCCGATTGCTGATTATATGCCGCACTGTGATTGGTCGTACATACATCGATCACCATATGACGTCACAAAGGAAATTAACTACTTCCGTTCACGTGATTATAGGCTAAGCTGTGATTGGTCGTCGATGACTAACAGATACGGACAGAATTATCTGCCCTTGTTCCTGTTATAACGACGATGATAGAACAGCCTAGAACCAGTATTCCTAACCAATCTGCTTCAACCCTACGTTACCATCATCCGAAGAACATCTGCTTGTCATTCAATCAAGACATACGGAGGTTTATACAGTCATCAGGTTTATACCTATGAAATAGTCTGCCATCTCAGCAGCGCAGTGCATTTAAATCGCTCCTGAAAACACATCTGTTAAGTAGAGTGTATATTAACTAGTAGGCCAACCATCAGAGCAGCTAGCCCATAGCTGGATCCCGCCTCTTTAATACTGTATTTTGATTGGTTGATTGATAGTACTGCATTTTAACATGTGATATTACAATATAATTAAACTATTACATTGATATAGATGTCATCGCTGACTGTCTATTGGTGTGTGACCCCCGTTTTACGTCGGAAAGACTGATCACGACAGTAGAAAATATGGTCGTCTCGTGGATAATCAATCTTTATTACACTACCGGTGAGATATCACCCTTTGGTCATACTTTTACTACACAGTTTTAAAAGATTTGGTAAACTATCACAATTTGTTGTTATTAAAACAAGTTTGAATTCACCATTGCTGCAATAAAGTTATCAGCTGGTTATTTGCATGTCAGGGTTGGTAGTGCAATGCATAAAATAGTCAACTCGCTTCCGTGTGATACCATTTCTATGAATAGTTTTGGTATCACACGGAAGGTCGTTTAGTATTGTCTATGTGTGTGGATAGCAACCTTGATTGAATCTAAGGTCCATTGAGATTACCATAGCTCATAGATGACAATTCTCGTCCCACATAGGGCCCGTGTTCCGATTAACATGGAGCAACAAAGCATTTTTTGTTGTTTTGTTTTTAATTGGAGTTAAGAGCTGCTTTCAAGATTCTTTCACAGCGGGAATCGTTCACCCATACGTGATGAGTAAACATGTGAGCATCAGCTGGTACAGCAAGTATGATGACTGCATTGCCACTCTACAGACAGCGCATCCTATCAATATCGCGTCAGAAAGGTAACTTTAGCGAACATTGATGCCGGGCCCCCGGGGTTGGATTTGAACCTGGAACCTTTGGCCCCCAAGTCCTACGTTCTACCACTGCGCTACCACCCACCCCCAACAATGCATTACCGTACTCCTTACTTCATTATAAAATAAAATATCTGTCCCCCATTGAACACATACACACCCTTTGGCTCCGAAGTCCTACGCTCTATCACTTCACCCGTCCCGAACAGCGCATTACCTTACACACACACACACACACACACACACACACACACACACACACAGACAAACACACATACACACATAATATTGACATCTTCCAAAAATAACTTCGGCGCTCCTTTATCTAGACAGACATACCTACCTCTCGCTTGTATGGTACCAATTTCGTTGGACACGTATTCGTAACGAATAACTCTGCTGCACATGGCGAGATCAAGACCCTCCTCTGCCACAGACGTAGCAATGGCGACACGACTGTTCCCCCATTTAAAACTCTTCACAGCTGCAATTTGTAGGGTCCGACTCATTCCTACAAGATAGCAAGTGTGATCAGCTGAGAACAAATCAGTTAGTGAAAGTGATTGTAATTCGATAAAATTACAGTCAAACTGACCTCCATTGTCGCTAGAGGCCCCACACCCCGTGACGACGACCGGATGTAGATCATTCAGCTGCTGATCAGCTTCCATCCACCGTAAGAGCGCACGAGTGAGATCACGTGTCTTCACGAGAACCAGGATTCGCGAATCACTCTTCTTCTTGATCTGATCCAGCATCTCAAGTTGTAACAGAATAAGCTTAGGGTTGAGGTTTGCATTCGCCATGGAGCAACTCTTCAGAGTGGGATAGTTCTCTGTAACAACGAAACAACTATGACTACTGTTGACTGGAACCTCTTCGAAGTATAATCTGGGCAATATATTTGCAATAATTCTTATAATTCCTATAAGTATGCATATAATGGTTGTTCTAAATAATTGCCATTCAGTTTCGGAACAGCGAAAAAATAATATTTGGACGTGATTCCCCAATTTATACATTGTCCCTGGTGAAACACAAAGTGATGGTAATATTGTACCTTCGTGAAGACAAAGAAGCCAATTTGTCCTGGATTCCGCGCGGCCCCTAGGAAACATCTTGTCCATTGCTTCCCCTATTGATATGAAAGCATCCAGAGCTCGGCAGTCGGTGTTGATGTTCAAAGCCTTGTTGTAGATCTGAGAGAATGTATGTAAAATGTATGCATTTAACAAGTGATGGTCCATCGAGGTAGGCCAACGATACCCCAGTGCCTACGAGAGGGGACAATATAATTCAATAATTTCCCAAAGGATCCCCACAAAATACATTCAATAATTTTAATAAGAATAGTGACTCCTGCGACTGCGAGCCAGATATCCGGTTGTGACATGATCCTAACTTACATTTTCAATGTCAGTACATCTCATGTCTACTTCTACTTAAAATGGGTGTACAAATACGGCAAAATCTGTATCAGTCTTGTAGGATTTGGAAATCATTAAACCTCTGTGGAAGAACTGCCTGGTTACAGCATGACACAGCCTGTTACACTATCTACCTCACTCAGTGTTCGACTCACGTTCAGATGTTCTATGTAGGAGATGCACGCAAGTCGTACGTCTAGGTTCCTACATCTAGGCAGAATGATGAAGTACCACTGACTCATCCAGCGGCGATATGCCTCCGTTCCCTTGTTAATGCCAAGAGGTAGTTCCAGCTTGATTTGCTCTGTATCCTTCGTAAGATCTAATTTCGCTGTGTTGGCGTAAATGAGACACTGATATAATGGCGATTCTGGTAATAGTTAATTCAATAATGTAAAATACTCATCATATAAAAGCAGAAATAGTTACTGCAGTATGCACTCCTGCATCCTTAGCTATACAACCTGTAACCTTAACTATACAACATGTAACCGTAACTATACAAGCTTAGTTACCCTGACGAACTCATACTCACGTTTCATATTCATCAGTTCTGCCTCAATTTCTTTCATGATGTTGATGATGCAATCCTTGAAGTGGTCGGAAGCCCGTTCAGTGGTTGGTTTAATGTCTATATGTGGATAGATAATAATTCAACCAAACAATGATGAAATAACGACCTAATATGATAGTGTAGTTGTACATAGTTGTCATTGTACAGTGTTGGTATAATAATGAATTAATAGACCTAGATATCCGAACATTCTTATTGATCAAGTGTTTCCACTGAATTGGAAGCTTTGCCATATTTTCTTGTTTCCAGTGAACAGGACGCTATGCCAGGTGTCAACGTGTCCATAAAAAAAAGAGCTATGTATATATGTTTTGAGCGGTATATGACGTGAGTACTCTCACCTGACTGCACAAAATGTGTATATTCTGCCAGGCTTTCCTTGTTCTTCTTCACAGTCACCAGACCGTCAACAGTGTCCAGTTTAGCACACAGGGTACGGATGTGTTTTATGGCTCCATCTAGTTCGATTCCAGACTTAGACTTACCCACTCCAACAGATGCAGTCAAACCAACAACCTGGCAAACGTACATGCATACAGCATAACATTCATCAATAACATATACCAGTATCTTAATTTCATAGTAAACACGCAAACACAGTTCTTATCGTATAATGTCTACATATGCTACATGATTGTTAACTTGTAATTATATATCTTGACTATCAGTATCATACCTTGGATGTGCAAGTATTAATGATCTCCTGATGTCAACGTACCTGTGGTAATGGTCCTGCTGCATCCAGTTTCATGTCGATGTAGGAGGACATGATTCTACAGGTGGGGTGTTTAGATAGCACGTGGTGACACTCGTCGAACACCAGCAGGGAGAACACAGACAGAGATGCCAGGGATTTATCCGCCAGACTATCAACCAGGATTTGTGGAGTCATGAACACGATATCATTCCTGGAATCAAAAGGTAACTTCTGGTAAAACTAAACTAGAATGAACTTGAAAAATCGATCCCACAAATGTAAATCGTAATTGAGGATGAGTAACTATATAATCAGCATAGTTAATAATCAATTGATTATCTACATAAATCAAAACCGATAGCAAAATGTTACTTAATAAAACTCACGACATGACTACGTCCTTTATGGGGACATACGGCTTTCCCTTGCTTTCTCCAGCAAGCATATACGTCTTGACGGTCTGGGGCAGGTGTTCTTTGCACAGCCCATGCTGCTGGTCCACCAGAGTCACCTCGTTAGCAAAGAACGCTATCTTCCCCTTGTCACCTTTCTTATACAGATGAGCCTGCAATCGACCGACACAACGTACATGGGGATCATGATGGCGCTAGCTTGTAACAAGATAGCCTAAAGCCTAAAGCATTGACTCACGCTTCCATACTGATTATTCTTACTGGGCAATTCCAGATTTGTAGTTCATTGCAGTAGATATATCTAAAGAAAAACATGCTTTACTTTCTTCTTGCTATTGTCTCAAGCTTACATTGGAAGTAATATACATGTATGGTTGCCACTACTGACGACCAATGTAACTGTGTACCATGAACCCCGACTACCAATAACAACAAGAACATGTCTGGTTCTATACATAGACTATTCACCATCATGATGTTTAGAGCCACCACCGTCTTCCCACACCCAGTCGGAGCGATGATGATCACATTTTTCCCATTTACAGCCGCTTCCGCCAACTCCTCCTGGTATGGTCTGTTCTCCAATGGCTGCGTCAAGGCTTTGTCCTCGATTTGAAGGTTGAGGTCCACTGATAAGTCTTGCTGCAGCGTGTTATCTTCCACGCTGGACACAACACTTTCACTGTCTGAGATATCTGGAGGGAAAGCAACGACCGATGGTCTTACATGCATTTACATTATCACAGGTCAATACACAATACATGTTTCCACAGATGCCTAAATGTCTTGACGGGCTAGGTTTACTCTTGAATATATACGAATCTACCGGATATAGGAGGTACTTCTAGATCCGTCGAGCAGACGAAGATTGGTCAAATACGTATTAAATAATAATCTATTTACGACTTACAATATATTAACATCAAATAATTCAATAACCTCTACTGACTCTTTGGGAAAATGAGTCACCATATGGTGATCGTGACACGTCAACAAACTGAAAATTATACTAATGCTGTACAAGCGATGTCATCGACCTAAAGACGAACGACTATGCTGTTTTGGTAAAGAATGTATTCTAGCATAGTATGTGACCCCAATGGTGCTATTCCACAGCTAACCCCGTGAATGGCTCCATTAGTATTAATACCTGTAGGAGAATTCACTAGTACCCCGTGAGCTACAGACGATTGTGTTCAGGTGTTGTTCAGTAGATTCATTCATTCAGCTACACATACCCTTGTATCCATTCTTCTTTATATCCACACTATCCTTCCTCCACGTATAAATATCAACTGGCGCTGTGTCCAGGTTGCTCAGAACATTGTGTGCCTCACCGGATGCTGGAAGTAGACGTGATTGTAAACTAGGTGACATTATCACAGGCGGAAATAAGTGTGGCGAAATAAGTCGGGGGCGGCTGTGCCCTCTATATGCTCCCGTTTAGAGTTACGTTCCTCGAGTTGTTGAAATGAACATGAACATACTGTGTACACACACACACATACACATATAGGTCTGGCTACTGTCTAGCAGTATTAGTTCTGTCACGTGCAACCTTCTTGTCAGGCAAGAACAATACAACAACCGAAACGTTTTTGAAATTTAATTAAATAAAATTAATAACAAAGTAGTTTACTCACACCCATAATATTTCACCCAATCATACTCACCCCCAATCATACCCACTCCCAATCATACCTACTCCCAGAATCGACCACAGACTAAACATTCACCACACTAATCACACTAATCACCCTAACCACGCAATGTTTCATTTGCACAATGAATACACTAAAATCTAAATACTAATTACCAAAACTACATATTTTAACTACCACACTCTTTACAAGCGCCCTATAGTAATAGTACTACAGACACTACTCCACTAAGAAAATACTTAATAGAATTCACTAATATTTCTTACAAATTACACATCAAGCTTAACTACACGTCACATGGTTACAGAAGTCACCGGAAGTGTCTTCGATGTTGTCTTGCCGGGCGTGGTACTCGCAAATTTCGTCTCGATAGAAATGACCATAATCAGTTCTCCTGATCACTTCCTTTCTAACTTTTTCTCCTCCATCTCATGTTGCTTCTGTCGTTCCTCCCGGTCTAGCTCTAGTTGCTTCTGTCGTTCCCCCTGTCTAGCTCTAGTTGCTTCTGTCGTTCCCCCTGTCTATCTCTAGTTGCTTGTCGTTCCCCCCGGTCTAGCTCTAGTTCCTCCCGGTCTAGCTCTAGTTGCTTATGTCGTTCATCCCGGTCTAGCTATAGCTGCTTCTGTCGTTCATCCCGGTCTAGCTCTAGTTGCTTCTGTCGTTCCCCCCGGTCTAGCTCTAGTTCATCCCGGTCTAGCTATAGCTGCTTCTGTCGTTCATCTCGGTCTAGCTATAGCTGCTTCTGTCGTTCATCCCGGTCTAGCTGTTTCCTGGTATCGAGTAGCATAGTCTACGAGCGTCAGGATGTATCTGTTCTTGAGTTCCGTAACATGATCTAGTGGTCCTATTAGATCAACAGCTACGAGGTCAAACGGAGTATCGATGATAGGCATCTGCCCTAGCGGTACAGTGGTTACCTCGTCCCTGTGAACTGCTCTTTGGCATACATCACATGATCTGCAGATACGCCTAATCTCAGACTGCATTCCTGGACACGGTTGTATCAACGTGCCATTAACTAATGGCGCCATTAGCCGTTATTCCCGCATTGCTGTTTAATACTAACGTAATGGTGCATTAATTAATGGAGGGTCAATGACACGTTAATGGAGCATTAGTGTTTCATACAACCGAACCCTGGCAAGTAGAACTGTCGCTGTATTCGGTCCATGGTCCTGTTAGTAGCCAAACGTCCTGCAATCATCCACTCGTGTCCTACTCTCATCGCCGGCTTATGAAAACACTGCGGGACGACAGGTTGTGAAAACATGTTTTCCTGGTCCTGTTTAGGAGATATGTATTCTCTCATTAGCAATCCCTTGCTGTACACAAACTTAGATGTGTTCTCTTATATCGATTCCTGCGTTTGTCTGAGCTAACTCACGGATCTTGGCGAGACTGTCATCCGCATTCTGAGCCTGAATCATCCCCGCAGCAAGCTCCACGTTAAATAAACTGGCTAGAAATATTACAGTATTTACTAGCGTCAAAGACACGATATTCACTGTCAAACACTGGGGTAGTATACCTCAACAGACTCGGATTGAGTACAATAAGACAGGAAGCGGTTCAAGAAAAATGGCGACAGAAATGTTCGTTTGTGTATTGCTTTTCATGACATGGGGCATTATGGGTATAGTGTACATTCAATTAGAATGTTATGGTTTTATTAAACTTGTTCCTTTTAATATAGTTTCTACGTTTATTTATCGCAGTATTACTACCGTTGTACCTGATGGCAGATTACGTACAACCATTGACCTGAGTATACAGCCGACAGCCATCATGGAATGCTTAACAATGTGTTACGTTCTAAATTAGTTTGAGTGATGAACAACAATACCTTCTACTACATCCATCCGCTCAGAGTCGAACCGATCGTCCAATTCCATGTCAGAATCAGCGTAGTCAGAAGCAGACTTGACAGCCTCTATAATGTACGCAGAAAAGAAAAGTATATATTAGTCTAACTTGACAACATGTACTATAGACATTTACGTACATACCCGTATTTCTGCTCAGAAAACAATTAATATTAAACATGCAAGTATATGTATTGTTGTGCATATTCAAATAATACTAATTGTGGTGTATGTACTAGCATGTACGTAGGCATACAATATTCATAGATCTATGTCAGGGTACGTCTATAGGTATACAATATACATACACTTTATATAGATCTATGCCAATGTAAATACTTTGGAAACTTTAAATAATACTGTTTTGAGGATATTTTCATAAAGGATATTACTTTTAACAAATTGCCGATGACTTTCTTGAATAAAATTGAGTCAACAATGCGCCAATGTTTTGGAGATGATGTGGTTATACTCATTATTGAGTGCAAGGTATGCAATTAATGGTTAACTTGTTAAACTGTTGACATAATGAAACACTAATAAACGTTTTCCAACAAGATACCTTACATTGTCCTTTACTTTTTCTAACAATTTTCGCAAACATTTGATGTATTATGGCGTTGCTTGCAGTACACCCTGCTTACTGTTCACTTTAATCGAATGTACCTGTCTTAATAGTTGCAAGTAATCCTCAAATGTCCCAGTTCTAAAGGTTATACATTCAAAATTACCTTATTCCAAGAACTACTACACTTTAAGTTATACATCTGCCAACAATACCTGTGTTACTTAAAATGTTACCTTCAGTATACACACACACACACACACACACACACATACACACACACACATACATACACACACACATACACACACACATACACACACATACACACACATACACACACATACATACACACACACATACACACACATACACACACACATACACACACATACACACACACATACACACATACACACACACACCACACACACATACACACACACATACACACACATACACACATACACACACATTCACACATACACACACACATACACACACACCAACACCACACACACACCACACACACATACACATACACACACATACACACACACACATACACACACATATACACACATACACACACACACATACACATACACACACACCACACACACACACACATACACATGCACACACACATACACACACACACACACACACACACACACACCAGCTTTATTGACCAAACTGACATGTAACACTAAGAGTAACTAAAGAAATTTCATTTGGGTTAATTAAATGATAGTGCCCATCTAATATATATCCTCCAATAACACATCCATATTATTACCAATGACAATGATAACATATTATTACCAGCAATAAAATATTATTACCAGCAATAATGCGTAACTCCAGGCAAAAAAAATATAAGAAAACAATAAAAAATTAAAATAAATCTCTAACTGTGTATCTGTTTCAGATTGTCAAAAAACGTACAATTGTGTTTTTTTGGTCAACTATTATGCATTTTAGGGAGACACAATTTGAAAAGTGGACAGTTTTCATAGACGTAAAATTAATTGTGAATTTATTCACATTTATTATTGATTTTTCATTCATGGTTATAACATGTTGGCACCAACAGTAATATAATGTCTGTTGAACGGCTGAGCAAGATTAGGTGTAGTTTAGCCCCCCCAACATGTACTGCTTTACCTCTCTCCAGTTTACATTGTCACAACAAACATGAATAGTCATTATATCTTCCTGATAAATA
>JAUTBT010000402.1:0-11272 GCA_032361225.1 Lepetodrilus schrolli | reverse complement strand
GTTAAGTTCAGCCATTTGGAGTGCAAATTCTTGGACACTGACCATGACCTTGTTTACCCTAGCAACATCTGGAGATTCAAAATTTCAGCAAATGTGCAGCAGAACACTATAGAATCTGGCAGCAAATTAAAAAAAATATGGTATGCACCATATATTTACTATGATCTTTTTCTGTAAGTGATAAATAGTGATAAACAAAGAAGGAAATTAATTGTGGTCTGATGCCAGCTGGCTTCTGTGAAAGTGAAAGACATACAAGTTGCAATCTCTAAAATCACGCAACTTGTAAAATGTCTGTGACTTTCTATTAACTCTATTAATTTTTTAAATGCCTGACATTAAATGAAGATAATGTGTACATTTTTATGTTTTGTGTGAATACCTATAAAAATGTATGCAATTCTGTGTGAATACCTACAAAAATGGCAGTCAATAAAGACAGTCATATTGTCATTTCAGGCTTGTTAAAAATTGACTGAATGAACATAAATTCACTGAAAATTTCATACATTTTACACATTGCCTGTAACATATATGCCTAATAAAACACATATGAGATATTTCAACATTGTTTGACTGAGATTAAAAGACAATATGTCATGTTTGGTGAGATTAGTACATCGTAATTGTAATCAAAGCAGTAGACAAATGTTGATATTAAAAATGCATTACAGTAATCCTTGAATAGAAGCCTGCCTTGAATAAAAACCGGTAATATAAAATACGAAAACATGAAAAAATATGAAAATATTGAAAATATTGCCATGCAGAAAATGCAGCTTCTTGCCAATTATTATACTTGTGTAGAGCAGTTGGCACAGTAACTGACCAAAAACCTCCCCGAGTACATTGAATTTTAAACATGCTTACATAATGAAAAGGAATATTTTCCATACATATATAAATATAAATATCATGTGTGCTTCTAAAAATAAATAAAAAGAAAGACAATGTATCTCTTGTGTATTTAACTGTGGCATCTCAAAGTGATAACCAATACTTTCACAAAGTTGCCAGTCTCAACTTTAAAGGCATACAATCACAGATTAAGTTGTCATTTTGAACCGAATTGGAGTGAATAATTGTAAAGTACATGCACTTAGCATACATATAATCGCTTTTGTGCCTCCAAATATATTTTCACCGGTGTAGGATAGGTAAAATTCCATTGCAGTTTACATTTCCGGCAAAACCTGAATAAACAGTTGGTAATGTACTATATTATCTCAATTTTCTATAGTCTAACAGACTAAGGGTTATAACTCTAGTCATTGAACACAGTCTAAATAACCTTTCACGACTACTGGTACCAATAAAGCTATGTAACTATACATATTACAAAATAATAAAATATGAAAATATTGAAAACCAGAGGGACAACAGTATGCGAGAATGCAGCTGGTGATCCAACATACTTGTGTAGACACATCAAACATACATACTTTCATGTAAAATGTTTGACTATGAAATATGTAAACAAACCTGTGATTGTATGCCTTTAAAGTGATTTTGCTGAAAGTGCTGATCATAAAGACAGACAACATCTTCAGTTTGTCACCTCTTGTAAAATACCATCTCTTTGAACTAGATTGCAATGTTTTAAGGCTTAAAAAAAACACCTTTTATTTCCGATGGTGAAAGGGTAGACATTCAAACTTTAAAGTTCCCTTTATATGCCTCTTTTGCAATAAAATAGATGATTAACCTTAAAATATTATTGAGTATACATGTCTGTACAGGTGACGCAAATCTTCAAGTCCAAATATATAATTTTATTTATTTGTTGTTTTTTTAACAATAAAAATCCAAAAAAAATATAAATAAAACTTATGGAAAGTGAGTAACATTCAACATTTGTGGATGAGAATGTTTTTCAGTAGAGTAAAGCCTAAATCTCACTTTCTTGAAACCCCCATCATACAGGAACATTTTATGCATCCAATATACTTCATTAACTAATTTTGTTAAGTAAAAATATATATATAACACCATGTTTATTATTGTCAATAGTTTATTTTGTTTCTTTATAAATCCCTTTGATGATTTCAACAATTTTCCTCAAAGAAAATGTTATTAAGCAAAAATCGTGCCTTGAATGTGAAAGTGTCTTTTCAACAATTACTATGCCATCCACCGTCGACAAATCAAATACACCACTATCAGGTTAAATACTGGTATGTCAACAAATGGTGATTGAATGCCTTTAACCATTTACAAATTGTGTAACCAGTTCCATGGATGATGCAGATATCGATACACAGTGCACACTGTATTTATCAATCAGAAAGAGCCTCGATGTCTGAATAATCCATGTCATATTAAAGAAAATTGCATATAGCATTGGCAATCCATTGTTTGTGGTAAAAGATAGTTTCTAACCAGACATCAAGCAGTATTCTTGTATGATTTTATTGAACAAGAATGAATAAGTGATAGATGACCAATCAAATGGGATATCATATTTTTGTTTAATATATTACCAAAACATAAATTAATGCTAAGTCTACCCACAAATGAAATGAAAATGTTATCTAGTAAATTCCAACTATTGAAATTGGTCGTAGTGGTTGGATTTGCATAGTTAGTATAGGTACAGAGGTTGAATATCTCAACCTAAACTACAACGTATATAAATATATCATTGCAGGTATATTGAAAATAAATTGTCTGCAAGTTCACTGAGCATATACTGAGTGCCCTAAACACTTGTGTTTACCTTATATTGACAACTGGGTGTGGAATGATGTTATTTCTTGTGTAGAGGTATGCAAATACTGTTCTACGTAATTTAGCATGCTTCATGGGGCATGTTTATGGCCGGGTAGTGTTGAACACGTTGATGCATAAAAACAAAACTGACTTAAAGATGAATTATTTTGTTTATTAAACCAAACGGGAATCGAACCTGCGCCAACCTGCACATGGGTGGGAAGTCCACGTGCTTAGCTGACTGCACTACCGGGGGACACATGAACGGAGTGAATCTGATACTATCACAGCCACTTCAGTCATAGTATTCTCCAAGTTCTAAAGTTCAGATATTTTACCACCACTTCAATAGCAAAGTGCTTCAGTGTTCGCAATTATCTTTGTTGTTAATAGAGTGTGTTAAAAATATTTTTAAATACATCGCTAATGACGTCGCAACATCAATCGTCCATCCTCGGACAGTTCTGTTGGTCATTTCATGTGACATCCAGCTTTCATATTAGATTTCTCTCCACACACAGATGAGTTGTACATGTATTTCTCGCCATGTCGTTATTACAAAAGTGCGTTATTCTAATGTCGTGGATAGCATTGCATGTTATAAAATGACACGCACGTCTATAGAAAGGAAGAAAATGGGGGGGCGGTGGGGGGGGCTGAAATCATACTGGCAATGCTTATTTATTATAGTATGACATTAACCGGCCCTACTGGCACTAGGGTGGAGGTAGCACTCGAACATTGGCTCAATGTATGTACGAAGATACCCAATGATTTTATGGCCAGGTAGTGATAAAGTTTAGCTATACTCACCTCACTTGAAGTCAGTATAGCGAAGCATTATCACTACCCGGCCATAAACAGGGCCAATACCCGGCCATAAACAGGGCCAACCCAATGATGGGGTACATGTATAGTATACATGTGACTATTACTTAGAGATAAAATAGTGATATCAGAAACCATGTAAGTTTATTTAAAAGTAAGCATCAGAATACCGCATATCAATTACGAATTGAACAAATAGACGTTATAATACCTGTCCAGTTATGCCGGTAATGAGAGCAACTTTTCGTTCGCCTGTCTTCGTCGCCATCTTGTAGTAGTGGACTCCTCCCAATACAAGTCACATGACTTGTCTATATATAGCAAAATTTTCCATAGGTTATTTTTAACCGGTCTCGTTATAACGCGAGCACTTGCCGTTGTCGACATTTGATTGGCTATCCCCTAGCAACCGTCAATAAGCCAGTAGGTCAAATGTTTTATTGTTTGTGAAAATACCGTTGTACACGGTAACCCACGACTAAACGGTAGGCAAGTGATAAATATTAATACTGTGCATCACAAACAGTCTGCCCACATGACCAGGCGTCAGCTGCAGGATAGATTATTTCCCCGAGAATGGACGAGAATGAGCTTGCTATGTCGTGTGGTGTGGAGACATTCTTACAAGCCATCGGATTACACGGCTACACGTCGACCTTCGTGACACGGGGCTACGACAGGGAGGCAGATTTACGACATCTGTGTGAGGAGGATTTGGAAAATATGCTGATATCCGAGCCCAGTCACCGACGAGTTTTACTGACAGCAGGTACCGCAAGGATCCTCTGACCACGCCTATTTGTTATCATCTATTTAGGACCTACGGCGTAGGTTACGCTACTCAATCTCTACTCTAGATTTGAATACGATAGTATGGATAATCCGTTGGATTTATGTGATAAAAAGCCATGTCATCACGTATCGACATACCACAGTATTGTACTGTTTTCGTTTATAAAGTATAAGAACCCTATAATGTTCATATTCACTCGTGTATGCGCATAGTCTGGCCTTTACTGAACTGTTCCGCGTGGCCTATTTCCTACACAATGTGGGCGTCCACCCAGATCCCTCTTATGTGCTTGTAACTGTGTAAACAGCTTTATCATCAGGGACTGAATTATCAATATATCTATACTAGACTTGTTATATTATACACTACTTCCATTGGAAAATAGTGCAGGTTTAATAACTGTATTCAATTACCTGTATTTATCTGTTCATGGAACTATATATGTATAGGCTTACATATTATATTTATACTTGTGACCTGATCTTCTAGTGGCGACACATACTCTGAGTGACGAGGGGACACTACTAGAATGGCTGAGAGAGCATAACTTGGAACACTACTTCATTGGCTTTGTGCGGAGTCAGCTGGTTGACATAGAGGAAGTGGGAAGGCTGGAACTACCCGATGACAACATCTACGACGAACTGGAAATATCCATGCCAGGACACAGGCGACGTCTGGAGAGAGCAGGTGCCCAGAATAGCATTCACACGCACACACACGCGCACACACACACACATGCACACATACCGACTCCGTGGTGCAGAAGCAGAAGGTCGGTGACGTCATACCAAACAACGTTAAAAGCTGGTAGTTGCTGTCTCCCTGCTTGGCGCTCCGCATTAAAAGGGAAGGATACAATAACGGCTGGTCGGCTCAGAGTCAGTTTAAAGTGTCCGAGTAGGATATCCATTTTGACTTCGGCATGTGGTATTCCAAGTGAGCTAGCACTATAAAGACTGGTGGAATTCCAGACTAGTAGAAGCAGACAATAATAAAACACAGACACACACGCATGCATGCACGCACACACACAGACACACACACGCACAGAGTACATGTAGCCTACACACATGCAGCACTCGAGCACTGAAATGTTTTACAAAGTCACAATAATAACTTTGACTATTATTGTACTATTCCAGTGAAACAGTTACGTAAACGACAAAGAGTTGGTGAAAATGCCGAGATCCCGGTGGCGGAGGGCTACTGGGGGAAGCCACACAACCTGGAAGATGCCAAGTATGACTTCCTGTGCGTGGAGGCCGTCATAGCATCCACCAGAGACACTTCCAGGAAGCACAAGATTGGTAGGTTACAATAACTGGCCAACCATTGAAACTTAAAATGTTTTGTCACAGTAGAATAACAATGCAAATGTTATATTCACAACCAATCGGTGAAGTAGAACACTGGTATTCTACGGTATTTAATGAATTAATTCATGCTTTGTCGCAGCTGGAATAGTTCACCAATACTTGACTATTCTACGTTAGATTAGTTGTCCATGTGATTATTATATATATATTTTTTTTAATTGGGGTTTATAACCGCTTTCAAGATTATTTCACTTATATCACGGCTTGTCAGTTTAGGGCAGAGAAAACCCACAACATCCGTAGCACTGAATGTTGCAGTAAACCTGCAAGCATCGGTAAGTAAGTACTGACAAGACCAAGGATGATAACTGCATTGCCACTCTACAGACATCGCATCCTATCAATAGGACGTCAGATCCTAGTGGTTACTAGTATCACCAGTTGAAGCTGGGTTGTACAAGTATTTCTTCCTGTAGAAGACTATATGCAAGTCTAACAAAGAATCCCAGATTCTCTATACATGTATATGCAATTTCAATATACATGGTATGCCAGAATGTATTTTCTCCAAGATATGCAACGATTCTAGAGATTTGATTGGTTGAGAAGTGTCCTTGAAAAACTCATACTCCCCCCTTTGGCCGAAGTTAAAAGTTGTGACATCATGATCGTGTTTAACCCTCTCCATGCTGGAGGCAACTGGAGATGCCCTAAGCTAAAGAGCAATGTCTGTGCCTAACCCAGCAGGAAGAGGGTTAAAAGATGTTCTGCATTAATATTTGTAAGGTCACTTTCTTAAAAGTATGTATATCTCGATCTTTCACGATTTTGGATATATCCGTATTTCCGGGGCTAACAGGTTTTTACAAGCCGGACTCAGGTGTACGAGATATTTCTGCTTGTAAAACCTGTACACACCAAAAATCGTGCTCGTAAATAATATTCCTAAGGAATAATTTCTTTATTTCTGCTATAGATTTCATGGTGGATTCTGGAAGCGACGTGACTACGCTACAGGAAGATTTACTATATACTCTAAACCCAGAACTCATTGGACCTATAAATAGCAAGGGAGTTCACTCATCCATGAGGAAAAATCTGTATAAAGCCAAACTATCCATCGGTAGTCAAGACTTGGAAATTGAGGTTTGTAAACGAGAGATAAGTCTTCATTCATACAAAACTGGCTGTAACGATGCGTTGAATCACACACCGTGTGGGCGTGCATGTGACCACATGAACGACGGAGATCACACACCGGGTGGGCTTACATGCGATGCGATTCGCAACGACAGAGATCACATGAATAGAACAAGTTCTACTCGTACGACCAATCGAACTAGACTTGTCGTACGACCCGTGTAAACAAACCCTAAGTGTGAAAACAATTCTTTCATGTTTGTATCGTGATTTTTGCTTTGTTAATATACACGACAAAATTAATTATGGGCCAGTAGCCTTTTTGGACATATAAAATTAGTTTATCAATGTAGAATTTCCAAACATATACAGGTTCTAGTTTCTCTTAGAGAATTTACAGAAGTAATAGAAGAACAATGGCACCAGATTACTAAATCAGAGTTCTTAAATTTGATAGAAAGCTTCTTCACACAATAACTTCAATTTATTTTGTTGAGTATATATCATAATGGTATAGAATGTAATGTTTCGTAAATGTGCATTTGTATTATCAGTAGTCTTTATCACTTCAGGTGATGGGAGAGTCCTATAATTCTCTAGGAAGCAGAGTATTGCGAAACTTCCGACATTACATCACAGGGTCCAAACATATCTGGTTGTCAGGAGACTACTTTGATCCAACAATGTCTTCTAGTTTGATGATGGCGACAATATTGGAAAAACCAACAGAGAATGACAAAACTGAATTTGATACTGTGATTGCTGAACGAACAGGTGCTTCTACAGTGAACTTGACATCGGGAGATGAATCTGCAACGTCACAACATGATGTGAATGTAAATATACGTGAATTATCTTCGGAAACAGACACAGTAACGACAGACGTTGATAATGTGCATATCATAAACAATGACAAGTGTAGAGTGCAACCTAGAGACGATGTACCTGGAGGAAATGTATGTGAATTCCATGTTGAAACGAATCCTTGCAATACTGGTGAAAACATCGTGTTAAATGTTGAACACAATCCTTGCAATTCTGGTGAAAACATCGTGTTAAATGTTGAACACAATCCTTGCAATTCTGGTGAAAACATCTTGTCACATGATGAACACACTGACGTGCCACATGATGATATAAGTGAATTCGTTGTTGAAACTAATCCTTGTAATACTGGTGAAAACCCTGTATCTAAGTGTGAAAACACGATATCAACGATATCAACGTGTGGCCATAAGGACAGTGTGGACGGAAACATTAATATTCAAAATGGTGCTGTACATCTTCAAGTGGAAGCAAATGATGGCGACTCCAATTGATGAAAGTCGTCCTGTCTGTCTGTCTCTGTGTGTGTGTGTGTGTGTGTGTGTGTGTGTGTGTGCGTGTGCGTGTGTGTGTGTGTGTGTGTGCATGCATGCTCAAATTCTCTGTCCAATGAAGAATTATAACATTGCCCCCAACTGTGGCGCTTCGACATAGGAAGGTCTAAAGTGCTGAGTCATCACACACGTTTAATAAATATCTACTGCCATGTCAGCTTGTGAGATTTTTATTTTTAAATGTCAGTGACACAATCAAAGAATCTAATTACGGAAGCGAAATGCTTAGTTTTATGGCCGAAAACGTGATTTGATTACATTAAGTGTATTATTCACTGATTAGGGATGACTAGGTCTGTCTAAAGGACCCCAAAATAAACCCAAATTGAGGTCTGCACACTGGAATGTCACATTGTGACAAATTAAGAATGTTAGGTCGATTTTGAATTAGAATAGAAATTACTTTTAACAAGTATTTGATAAAAACTATCAAATCTTGCTGAATCCAACTTTCCAAAACAAAATGGAAGGTTAATTCTGTAATCTGTTATCTTAATTTAAACAATATTAACAGATTAGTAGATTTGAGGATATCGTATATTATCATATCCGTAAGAGTACATCAAATGTATTGTGACAGTGTGATATTTGCTACAATATTCTTAATGTGGTCTTACAAATTCAACCATCTCAATTGGGTATATTGTTGTATAAAACATTGGCGAGCCAGCCATAATTATCATTTTTTAGCTTGGCTCCCCACTCAGTTAATATCTAATAATCCAATTCACTGTATAAACATGTCACAGTTAGGATTATACTGTAATTGGTACGACATATCCAATTATAACCAATTGTAATTCGCTATGCATTGTTTGAATCTTTCTTAATATCCATAGTAACATTCTTGTCAGTACCAGCTGATGGTCACAGGTTTACTGCAGCATTCAGCACTACGGATGTTGCAGGTTTCCTCTTGCCCTAAACTGACAAGCCGTGATATAAGTGAAAGAATCTTGAAAGCGGGTCTCAACCCCAATTACAAATAATACATCTACTGTATATATCATGATGAAGAGTTAGTCTGAATAGAGCTCCCTGGATGTACATGTCACGATGTACATGAAAGAGCATCATAAAAATATCCTGGAACATATTTACTGTGTCTTCGATGGACGAGTTTCCCCATGAATACAAATAATGGACTAAATTGTACTACAATTGGCGGAGTTAGCAACAGTCAAACAACAAATCCCCCTGCCAGAGTATTATCATCCTCGAAACACCGGGCATTTTGCCTACTTACCGTCCATCAGATATTTGGATTGAGCATGGAACCTTTTACTCTGAAGTCCAACATTCGACTACTGCGCTACTACCCGCCTCACGGATTCACTACACATGAGAGAGTCAATACTTATACACGAATATCAGGTGCACACACATTTATGAAGAAATATCAGGAAACCTTGCCTTATTAAACCACATCCAATTTTCGAATTTAATAGTCTTACAAGTACAATTGAAATTTGAAACCTAAACTAATGAACTATGGCAAGACAAATTTAGGAGTGGATAAAAACAAACAAAAAATCATAGAGCCTTTGCTTTCCCCCTAATGAAGTGTGTTTACTTGTGAAATTGATCACAACTCAAGATATATCTAGTAGCGTCTGGGCCGTTGGTATACAGTATTTGGTTGCATTATATAAGCTATATATAATATTGTATACCAGATTGTAATTCTGGGACTTGGGTCAGGCATTGACGGGATTTTACCATGATTGGAATATTACCGAAGTCTAGAACACGTACTACGTCGTCTACGTAAGAAGGTCAGGGCCCAAGATTACGAAACCTTCAGATTTTATATGGAGATTTGTGAACAAAACCTTGAGTTGAGCATGAAATCGGACTCAAGAAAGTTACGTAATCTCGGGGCCAGGTCTATCTTTAGAATTTCCAAGAATTGACCAAGTTCCGACGATTGCCAAACACGAGTACTAGACCTTGTTACTAAACTCAAGATAAAATCCGTTAATACGGATCATGCGTTAATACGGATCATGTGCTTAAAGTTCTGTTCGATTCGGAGATGAATCGTGTTGTTCAGTGTGGTACACATGTGATAGATCGGGATACAACGTAAGGTACGTAAATAAAACAATAGCCACGCACATGTTGCCGTTACCGCGTAGGTTATCACTAGAATCGTTAAACCGGATATGTCTAAAAATAGCATTTGACCCACTTATGCGCGCTATAGATATTTAAGCACACGATTCGTATTGACGGCGTATTAAGATTTTATCTGGAGTTTAGTCAACCCATAGATTATAAGTAACATCTATGGTCAACCCAAAGCTTGGAAATTCTAAAATTAGACCTGACCTACTTACTAGTAATTTTGCGCATGCGTTCTAATGAACGGAAGTAAACATTGTTTTGCGGGAAGGGAGTAGAATTTTAGTATAAGTTCTGAGACTGAAGCATGGGGAACTTAAATATAAGTTCTAGAAGAGCCGTAGTGTGTGCTTTGAGAATTCCATGACCCGCTTAGACGTATTCCAGATCTATTTTGAAGGTTGTCATTCCGGAAATTTAGACAGATATTTCTCACAATTATTGAATAATGATACTCAATGATGGGTGTATCCATCGAGTGACCGGTTTTCGTGGTATTAAGGTTCGAAGCAATCTGCGCGCAATCTGTTAGCGATTGTATCGAAATTGTAATGTTAACGTAAATAACACTCACTTCCTCGTTCTTACATCACAAATCACTGCTATTGTCACGCTGGAAATTAACAATACACCGCGAAATCATTTCTGGAGCCATGACACTGACGTATACCCTTTTCCGTGGTAAACTGGAAAAAAATATGTTTACGGAGATCAAGTTGGAACAAAATTCTGATATTTTTAGAAACTGTTTGTCAATATTCATAAGCACAAGTAAACCTCAAAATAGGTCAAATAATGTCATTTTCCCTTAAATAGAAATATTAACATAAGTTTGTTTGTTTTGTTTTTTAATTGGGGGTTTAGAGTCACTTTCAAGATTCTTTCACTTATATCACGACTTGTCAGTTTAGGGCAGGAGGAAACCTGAAACATCTGTATCGCTGTATGTTGCATTAAACCTGCAAGCACCGGCTGGTACT
>JAUTBT010000401.1:0-11272 GCA_032361225.1 Lepetodrilus schrolli | reverse complement strand
CCTCTCTCTCCCTCTCTCTCCCTCCCTCTCTCTTCTCTCTCTCTTTCTCTCTCTCTCAGTCTCCCCCTCTCTCTCCCTCTCTCTCCCTCTCCCTCTCTCTCTCCCTCTCTCTTCTCTCTCTCTCTCACTCTCTCTCTCTCTCTCTCTCTCTCTCTCTCTCTCTCTCCCTTTCTCTCCATATAGTTCTCTTTATCTGTCTTCGGTTTGTCTGTCTGCCTGTTTTCGTTCTGTCTGTCTGTGTGTCATGTCTCTTCTATTCATTTGTCTATGTACCACGCCAACATAAAATACAGCTTCCATTAATTGATTTGATAAATTGCAACGTGAATTGAATACTTAATCGATAATTTAATATTAATATGTTTAATCCATCACAATATATACACATTGCTTCGTATAGAAATAAAAAAAATATGTACAAGGTATTAAAAAATACACTTTTACAATAGAGAGTTCAAGGGACGTGCTATTGACATATGATAAATCAAGTAATATTAAAAACAGCGTAAGAAATGTCTTCTAGGGCAGTATATAACATGAACTCAGTTGTTTTTATATTTTCAGACGTTTGTTATAGATTATACTACAGTCATCAGCAGGTGGGTAACGTCAAAAAACATAATCAGCCTTAGCTAAAACTATACCTTTTTTCCCCTTTAATAACGTGGAAAATCAAATTATTCTCAAATAACTTATTCTTTTCCCCATACCAATTCGAAGTTCTATCTAGCATTGAGTAGTTCATCCTGTTTTTAGGTTACATGTGTCGAAAACGTATTCAACAATTTGACGTTTCGACGTTGTTCTACATCTCCTACTAAGTCTGTTTGGAATTCAATAAACTTGGGAGAGAGAAAAAAAAACGTGCGCTTTCTTTCAACCTACGGCTGTAGCTAGTCTTACGTTATATCGCCGTTCGTTCTTATAGCAAGGCCTTTTGTTTACCCGAAATATGAAGCGCAACTTTAAAAAAATGGAAGAATGTGTTGGCTGCTTGCAACAAAAGCGTATCAAAATTTCTGCAAATATTAGTTGAGTGATTCATGTCTATGACACACAAGTTGTATTGGTCTGTAAAATGTTTACCCAAGAGGATAGCATATTATATGACCGCGTTCTGAATAGAATAATAATTCGGATGAAAGTATATACCATCTACAATGTCTACACAAGGATGAAGTAGAGAAGATTATGCGAGCGTATATAGAACACAAACGTGAACATCTCTGAAGGTCGAGGTCTTCACGTATATTTCTTTATATACCATCATAATTGAGCTGTACGAGAATTTGTTCTCAACTCTATATGGTTTAATGAATAGATTATACAATAATAAATCTGTATACATGCATAAAATACCTTTTCCCTACTCCTCTTTGCATTCCTGTATTATTAGCGTACTAAAACCTTCCTACGGTACCAATTTTACAGCCATTGTATATTAAATACTACTGTCAATTATAACAGTAACATATACACATATATGATGTATCTATACTCAACAAAATACAGAAAGGGCCGGAAGATATTTTATGTGGAAGTTTTACACCAACTTTTGGAACTTAGCTTAAGGAACTTGGTGCCATTATTCTTCCAATGTTTCTGCAAGTTCTTGAAGGGTACCTGGAGCCCGTTGACGTTTGGAAATGATTGGTTGTTAAACTCATACCACATACCTAGATATCGTTATATGATATATTTATATATATGAAATTTAAATGGTGTCGTTTAGGCCAACGTTTTGCCCGGTGTTGATATAAATTATGCTAAATACTTTGCATATATACTCAATAAAATATACCACTATGCCAGCATGGCCAAATGGTATAGTGGTTGTTTATACTGAACTCAAAGTACGGGTTTTACTGAAAAGTGTATTTAGACTGTGACGACACTCTAAGACTGTATTGTCTGGGGTGGGGGTGGGAGTGTGGGTGGGAGGTGTGGGTGACGACGGTGGCTTAGGCGTCGGTCATGACGGTGACGTGGTCACGTAAATGACGGGAGTATCCTGAGACACGTTACTTGCGACGACGTAGTGGGAGCCGGGGGCGATGACCGCAGTGGGGGTGACGTGGGTGACGGTGAGGGAGATGATGGTCGTGGGTGACGGGGGTGGCCAGCGTCGGTGGGGCTGACGGATGGTGGTGTCCAACACGTGATTTACATCCTCTTAGTTATGAATGATAAAAATATTTACGTTATATTTATGTTTTCCATACGTGACTAGCTCCATTCGAAAAACACACACACGGACAGCAGGACAGTTAATAGTTTTGCGTTATTTCTTTTTGTTTGTTTGGTATTGTTTATTTTTATGTTTCCTTATTTTTTGGGGGGAAGGGGGGGGGGTGTTTGTTTTTTCAATTTGTTTTAGCAGAACGTGTCTACATACATCTTCTAACGATTTCTATTGTCAGTGTTATTATTTGTCTTGGAGATTAGTCTGTTACCTCAGAGCGGGAGTTATGTTGACAGGAAGGTGTAATTTCGGTGGGAAGCTACTTTAAATTACATATATCTGTCTATTTAAAATTGCCACTTAATGAACAGACAGTGAGGCGACAGGTTATATGCTGAGTCCCGATGAAACGAGTTTACGTGTGTTTAGTTACTGCCAAACTTCGAATATAGGTTGAGAGAGAAAATAGCATTTTCCTCATCCCCAAGCTTATACATGTGTCCATTGGAACGTAGTACATGCATAAGACAATGATAGCTTACATAGCTCATAACTACACAGAGATGCATGTATCCGTCATTAGCACGTGTCAGTGTCTATCTCAATACTATTATAGATATTATACAAACAATACCATCAATGAGTGTGTGTGTGTGTGTGTGTGTGTGTGTATGTATGTGTGTGTGTGAGTGTGTGCGTGTGTGTGTGTGAAATAGAGAGGGAGATTGAGAGACAGACAGATAGAGAGAGAGGGGGTGGGTCGTGTGTACCTGTAATATTGTCACTAACAGCGCAAAGGTGCTTCTCAATCAATCATATGTGTTGTTCCTCTTTTCCGTCATACCACAAGGCCAGTAGCTAAGATATGTACCGTACACCAGCTAGCATGTATAACACTACACTTCCGGGAAGTAGTTATAAACTTAAACATTAAATTAGGAAGCCTTTTTCACATTCAATTTATCAAATACATATACGTCATAATGTGTCTAAGAACGAGTTGTGGAAGCTTAAATTAAAATATAGTCGTAAGCCACAGAAGTTTTATTTAGGCATTTTTATTCATCAGAATTCTTTAGGATTGGAGAAATGTTGTCAAACAGCTAATTAAATGCTCCTGTGTATCTACATAAGTAATCTGGATATTAATATAATATGCCATTACGGAATAAAGAGTTGACATCCTTGGTCTGTCAGTACCAGCTAGTGCTCGCATGTTTCCTCCTGCCCTAAACAAACTGACAAGCGGTGATATAAGTGAAAGAATAGTGAGAACTGCTCTAAACAACAACAAAAATCACACACAAAATAAAGAAAATATAGAGATACTTTGATATAAAGTGGAGGACCCTAGATATATTGGGGTTATAAGACCTTGAACGCCTTCTCTGAGTGATGCAGTCCAGCCTGATTTTAACAAGGTAACACGATGCTATGCGAATTACATACTGAAAGGGTCAGAATAACGCTAATAAACTTAGTAAAACTGGAGAGGTGGGCGTGTCTCTACCTGAACGTGATACAACACAGGGATTACCAAGTGTCAATCATGTGTGACGTCATCAAGTTTCCGAACACAGTTTTCAAAATACGATCTCCTCCCCTAAAAGCAATGTCGTTAATTCTATACGTTAATCGTCATAATTATAGCATTTGGAACGTCTCATCTGACTAATGAAGTTTTCCGTTTATGCATCTCTCCAAAGGAAGGGTAGAACTCCGTTTTATATGACTACGTTTCTTCAATTCCCATAATGCAATATGCATATTGCTTCTATTTTAACTTCGAAAGGACTCTTCCGTTGGTTCTTCGCATTATGCCAAGACAAAACCTCTGCAAAGAGTTACCGTTCTTTCTTTATTCGTGACCTTCAACTTGCACAGCCAATGGATACCACTTTGTTATTCTTGTCCGGAAATATAACCCATATAGCTACATATTTGTCGTGTAAAAGAGAAAAACAAACTCACTTTGATAACGAAAGCATAGTGGTCATACATAGCCATAGGGTAAGTCAATCTAACATCGCGAACAGGCCTAGAGGACAAAGTCATCAACATAAGGGTAGATAACCCATGCAGTAGCATATTTTAACCCTCATTAACGTTCTTACCGGTACTTAAAACGTTTTCTAAAACGAATAATTAACATTTCAATAAGGCTGTAGTATTGTAGTAAATACCAAATGGTAATTTACAACTACAAGGATCAAAATCCTGTTTTAATTCGACTCAATGTTTTTGTTTTAAAGGGAGCGATATAAATATAGGATGCCATTAATTCTGTTTGCCAATGTCCTCTATGCTATATAAGTATATGCTTATTTATGTCTTGTCAAATGTCTTGTTTGTATTTTCATGAGAATGAATATCGTTTAAATCAAGGATCAAAATCTATGCATTGTGTCATGCAACATACTTTGACTAAGAGGCTTATTAGTGCAGAAACACGTCCTGAAACATATATATGACTAATAAGAATGTCATGTGTTCTTTGATGCACAAATTCAATGTTAATGAGTCCAAATGCGCTCATGTAGACACCACAGAAATAGCATGATAATAGTGATCATAACAATATAGTAATAATAGAATTAGGAAACATAGTAATAGCATTCCAAGTGAAATAACATGGGAACGCCTTTGTATTCAGTGGCATTGCTGTATTAAAATGACATGCAATGCATTTACCAATTGTTGTGTTTTGTATGTGCTTTTTCAATGAACGAGTTGTTAAGTAACGATAATAATAGGAACGCATATATCTTTAAATTCTTTCTGGGCAATCATCATTTGATTTAAAACGTAATTATCCAAGGAGGTCCCATGCACCCAACATAACTATGGTTGTATGACAATGACTTTCTGAATATGGGTCCATTTCCCTGTAACTATATACGTTAATGGATATTTCCTTAGGAATATACACACGTAATAGCACAATCAAACTGCATCAGTCTGGCTAATATAATGACCTACATACAGAATTATGTATCTACGGGTCAGGTATCCATTGTGCAATATCACAATACCATTGTCAGACACAACGGAGTAAACAAGCATCCGTGATGCGTTCATAACGTTAAATATTCATAACTTTCAAGGCATAAGAAGGGTTTATGCTCGCGCGTTGCCAGTTAAAGTGCTAAAACACAATGCGGATATGTTACTCGTATTCTTATGATAATAAATTAATGGTACCCTTGGGGATGTATATGAAGCTGGTGTCATGACACGGTTTACGACAATTGGAACCTAGACATGAAAATTACAAGTCAGTTTGAAAATTAATTATATCTCCAGAGGTTCGCGTTGATTAAGTATAGCTCGGCATGCAATAGAATAAAAGAAGCATGGGATCTTTAACAGTCATAAACATGATGGCTGCATGGCCGCCCCGACTGCAGTTACATCTAGGCGCAGTGTTATAATTTCAATGGAGTCACGTTATGACACTAATTTATGTAACATAAATTTAGGATGTGATTCAATAGGGTCGAAGCTTCTTGGTTTCGAGGTTTAGTCTTCACCCACGTGTGAACAGAGGCAGCTGTCCAACGAGAACCGGAGCAAGAAAACCGGGCAATCTTAAGATACTATTTTACGGACAACAATGGACCATCCTCATAAATAAGTACAATTTTGACACGGGGTGGACTAGAGTGTATGTGGATATACTCCGCGCTTAATTGCCTCCAGATAATATTACAAAGCTCCAAAATATGTCTATTAATTCCGCTCGCTTCAATCCTCATAGATTATACTCTGGAGTCAAATAACTCGCACGACCCTCATAATTTTAGTCATTGGGAAAATAGCACACGCGGGTTAATATGACGGTTAATCCTTAAACTGGCGGCCATGTTGGAAAGTAATTTCTCCGACTTAAATAACCACTCATCAAGAGTTTCAAAGTATTAACATTTGAATATTGACAAGGATAAAACTAATCTCACCCCGATTTGGGGTTGTTTTGAAGAGAGAATAATTTCAGAAATGTATATTCTTTCATAAAGGAAATTCAACCAAATGATGACTCTATCTCTCTGAAAGGTTATACAATTTCAATAGAAGAGAGGTATTTTGTTATATATAGTTCGTAAAAACTAATAACAGGTCGGCTAATTTAGGGATCAAGGTTCAAATGTCAAGAGCCCAAATAACTAGTTTCTTTCATTTCTTTTGGTAATATAATCTTCACGGCGTTGGACATCACACGAAGGGGTGTAAGTAATTTCTTTCTAATTAGCGTCTCAAAGTTAACAAGGACCATGGAGTTAGTAACACTACCCTTCATTAAAAACGCGATGTGGAAGTTTGGGGCTAGAAATAATTACAGAATAAATCGTAAGGACGATAGTATCTTCATAGGTAATGCTCATAGTAGCCTGTTAGCGTGTTCTGAAGTTAATGGTGGAAATAAGATGTACAATATCGACCAGAACTAGATAATTATACGAATGCACTTAGATATGCCTTCTTATAGGTATATCTATAAATAATGTGGCATTTTATTGGTATTTGTCTTTCTTTAAAACAATAATTTGCATATAATATTAATATTAATAATAACTAGTCCATTTATAATGCACCCAATTCCACACCAAGACCGCGCATGCTCATGGCGCCTACATTATTATCCCACTCAGTGGATCAGTATGCATTCAGTTTCATTCTCAACGCCCTAGGGAATATACAAGCTAGTCGGTTGCGTAAAAGGTTCAGAAATTGTAAATATTCTTAACTTGAATTACGATCCCAATGAATCGATACGTTGAATACTTGAGTGCATACCGAAAATATGTGCATGTATACACATTATGTAAGCGTCTTTCATTGTTGATTGAAGACATTATTATTAAATACACCAAGGCGTGTAATGTTTTAGTCACAACAAACGAAGTACTCAAAAATACTCGGATCATAATCTAGATGTCCAAATGTTTTCTGAAATACACTTTCATTGACATGCGTAGAAGGCAATGATTGGTGTTCCTGCCAGACAGACGATGGCTTTCATTGGCTACTTCAGAAAAGAAAGTCTGCAACACAGAACACTTGTTATTCCTTACAGTGTTTCAATAGCTAGAGAAATAGATATGCTTGTCACTGTTCTTGAAAGTACATACATATTACTTACTATAATAGCTATACGTTGCAAATTAATGGATAAAATGGTTATTCTGGAATGTTTTATTAGAAAGTTAGTAGATGAATCTCAGTATCGTGGTTAACTTATGATCGTCTATGTTTGACAACAATCTGTTCTGGTACCCTTTTCGCTAACTAAGATTTACATAAAACTTAACGCAAAATATAAGTTAATGCTTATTTTGGTAAATTAAGTTCTATCGGTCTGTGGCTTTAAATGTGTTAAATAATTATCAGAATGGTGTATGCGATATCGTCATGTCGATATCAGCGCCGTTTTTGTTTTACTTCAAAATACGATTTTAATTACAAACTTCAAAAGAGATCATTGTTGATATAGATGTAAAAAAGAATATGTCGTCAATTTTCATTGACGTATTTCAACTGCATACTGAATTAAATATGGCTTGTGTCTGGTTTAATTCATATTTATTGTCTTGTACCATGTTCATTTGACATCTTTGTCAGTATCCTTTCGATATCAGCAATCGAGAGATTACACGTTCAATATGAAATAATCAAGACCCGATTACGTCAATGAAACATAACCAAGAAAACAGTTATTTTAATATTAATATTGTGATAATAACAGCAATGTGTTTTGATGACGAGTAAGCAAACTATTGGCTAAGATTAGGTCTTTAATAACTAAAATACAAGTGTCCTACCAGGAACGAAATCTAATGCATATGTGTTATATGGAAGTGACAAAATGTCCCATACATTCGATACCTGTGTTGAACTACATATTATTCTTAATACGACAAGGTCATCGCGTCTGTCAAGGTCGTTCACTGATGACACATCAAAATTCCTTTTGTCTTTTTTGATTCATGTTTTGCTAAGAGAAGGTAATCCATACTATGTCGACTGTTGAGTACCACGTAACGTGAATACTCATTTGGCATATGAGTAGAGCGGTATCTTCTGACATACATGGTATATTGTTCAAACAAATACTTATGCCTACATCCATAAACATCCGGCGATGAATAGCAGCTATTATATCGCATTAAGGTGTAAGACGATATTAACAATATATACCCCGCTGTGGAGTCTATTGCCACACACGATTTTTATTTGCTAGATTTACCGTATATCTACAGTGAGAGGCTCGAGTATTCAAGAGTAATATTAATATTTGAAATAAAAAAACATATTTATATTGTCTTGATCATTCATACTATACTTTATAGAGCCAGTTGAGTGTTTTACAGTTTTTCATAGTATTTCAGTGATATCAAGTGATATGTTTATTATGGGATGAGAACCTGCAATATTATATGATACGGTACAATAAATGAACCAAGGATGATACAGATGAGATAATACATGGTTGGTATATACGCATTGCATAGCTATAGGAAATAAACATCTGGCTGGATACGAAGTTGTATTTGGAAGTGTTGTCTATCTAATCTATCTTATAAAGTCCAGCTCTCCTCATACTCCGTATGAAGTATTTCGTAATATAATATTTTAGACGGTGTTTAGTGTACAGATTATCATGGCAATTGTTGTTTTATGACAGTCTGCATGGGGGCTAAACAAGTCTAGATAGCTTACATTCCAAATGAAATCAATATTGCAATATTGGATTGTATGGATGGGTGGCTGCTTAAAATAAATATTGAAATGGTGAATGATAATACTCTCAATTCCTCTCTCGATACGCCTCTCCCCCTCTTCTCTCTCTCTCTCTCTCTCTCTCTCTCTCTCTCTCTCTCGCTCTCTCTCTCAATGTTGAAGTTAATCCCTGTAAAGTTACTATACCGACTATATCTTCTCAGCTTTCATTGGACTAAGTTCGGTAGGAAGTTGATGGCCATTGTTATCATAGAAGGAGAAATGATGTATGCTCTGTGCAAACGAGTCTACAATATAATACTAAGAAATCCTATCCTGATATGGATGTAAAGTCCCTAGTCTCATAGGACGGAGAAATGAGATAGACATGTTTATAACCTTTCCTAGGTGAATAATTCCAGATGGGTTATTTTTGTGTGTCACTTTATAAAAGGCCGGATGAAATTATATATCATTTCGCTATTCATTAACAATCATTTTATACCCGGGGTCAAAGCGATCATATGACGCTGTTTCTTGATGGGACAAGAAGAAACCGCATCATATGACAAGGCAGAACAATAAACCGACAACTCGTGCGTAGATGTAAATATCATACGCAAAAGAAGGGATTGAATCCCGACATTTCATACTGTCATAAACTACATTTTGTAATGTGCAGGTGCATCAACAATCAAAAGAATGAGAACACTTCAACTGTGTGTTGTACGTCAAAAACTTACATCAGAGTATTGATACATAACGACAGTGACCCTTGCTTCCTCTTTGTATCAGCGCTATAGATTCATATGCGATAACCGTATATAATTTCATCTGACTTTCATTCAACATAATTATACGACCGTCTCTATTGTACTTTCTTGTCTGACTAAACGCGGGTATATTATATAAACAGCCGGTCTACTTACAAAGACCGTAATTATGCTAATCTTTCTTCTTTGTATTCTTTACAATCAGATGTTAAAAATACTTGTATAGTTGCATTGCAGTGCGTTATATAGACAGACAGACAGACAGACAGACAGACATAATTTATTTGCGTCTCACCTTGTGTATACATCATTAAAATTACATATAAATAATAGAGTATAAGCCATTCCTTAAGAATTATGAGACAGTATAAACTACCCATTAAGGGAACTAAAAGGGAAGTGTACAACATATAATATATATACATACGTATATGTAGAATATTACCGCTGCCCTCGATATTATTCCGACACATTTAGGCGTGTCTTGTAAGTGTGTGTTAAATGAACACACTTGAGTAGAATTCAAACGCTATTGATTTCGAAATAGCAACGTCCAGTATGGCGCCCACTGGTCTTGGTGCGCTCTGGCCATTGTCCGGAATGGTCACCGCTGGTCAGTACTGCCTTGCTGACTGTCAACATGTTGTTCACTCAAAAGAATTTAAATTTCTAAAATGGCGTCATCATTTTGGGATATGTTGTTTACAAGAATGTCTTCCATCTTAATTATAATCAAAGCGACCGCCATGGGGACTATGGTCAGAGAATGAGGCCATTGTTTTTTTCCGTCAGGTGGACAATGTCACCTGTTGACCACCAAACACGCGTCTTTGAAGTAACCTCGAGTAATTTGTACCTAGCAAATGTGACATTCTCGCAAACATGCACCGTCATCCTATAGGCCCGTGCAATTTCTGTAAATTGACCTTAAATTCTAATTTGTGGATTTTAAGGAACGAAAAAGAATTGTGGCTTTAACTTGTTTAATCCATCGTACCTTATCACACGGTGAAAATGACATCTCGATAATCAGTGGGAGTTCTATGTCTTAACCCCAAAAGAACTGTAGTATTACTATAATATTTATTTATTTTATTTTATATTTACTTTCGAAATGTTAAGATGTGTGACGATGATTTTAAATAGTAGCATGGTTTAGTTTTTATAAAGGAAGTTTGGTTATACTTCTGATAGTAATCAACATGACGATCCTCTCTTATTATGGGAAAACTGAAGAAGATGAACATCTCCGTGTCGTTGACATAATGGAAGAAATAATAGCGAAATGCTATCCTTCATCTGACCTCAAATACACATATAAAATTTTAGCTTAAGCATGAAATCGTACTCAAAAGGTTTCGTAATCTCGGGGCCTGGATTGTTTACCTCGACAAAATATTTCATAACAATACTTCTAAAACTAAATAATTAAATCTGTTCTTATCTGTTCTCTTCTCGGCTTAAGTTGTGTTTATGTTCAATGATTTTGTCGTCTCTAATCTTTACGTTGTCTAATTGTATCGTCTATTGACTTTTATTCGTCCTCATATATATATATATATATATATATATATATATATATATATATATATATTGTAGG
>JAUTBT010000400.1:0-11272 GCA_032361225.1 Lepetodrilus schrolli | reverse complement strand
GTTCTTTTCACCATCTATACGAACGACTGTGTTAGTAGTGTACCCATGTGTTTTAACGTTAAATTTGCAGACGACACGGCCATATATGCGCTGTTAAAGGGTTCGGACGACATATTATACAGAGAAGAAATACATCGATTCAGTGAATGGTCCAATGAACAGTATCTACGGTTAAATGTTAAGAAAACAAAATAACTTATTATTGACTTTAGAACAAAGAAACCAGACATCCAACTCGTTACAATCAAATCTGAAGAAATTGACATTGTTACCGAATACAAATACCAAGGAATAACGATTGACTCTAAATTATCCTGGAATTCAAATACTCAGGCTATTTATAATAAAGGACAACAAAGGCTATATGTTTTACGTAAACTCAGATCTTTTAATGTTGATACATCTGTTATGAGATTATTTTATCAATCCTTTATTGAAAGTTTTTTAACATTTACGTTCCATGCATGGTTTAACCACTTATCGGTGTATAACAAAGGCAAAATTAATTCTATCTTTAACACAGCCGGGAAAATATGTGGGGGAAATTTACTAGTATTCAGTATCTGTATTCAAAGAGAGTTACCCGCAAAAAAAAAACGTTCTATTTTATCAGATGATTCCCAACTTTTACACCATGAATTTGAATTATTACCTTCAGGTCGCCGTTTTGAAGTTCCCCCTTTCTAAAACTAACAGAGGAAAACATTCCTTTATCCCCTCATGTGTCAGCCTTTAAGTGATTAATACTCGTTATCAAGTCTCATCTACGTTTGCATCCTTCTCAGTATGTGTGTATATTTATTACCGGTATGTGTTTGTTATGTATTGTATTACTTCGCTCTACCTTGAGTTACACAACAAATTTCCCCCGTGGATATTGTCTATTGTCTATCGTCCTTGTAGTTTAATGGAATAGAGCCCTATATATTACCAGCAAGACATCATTATCCGTTTCTACGTGAAGTCTTTACGTAATCCTAACTAAATAAACAAATACTTGGGACGTATATAATAAATAGAATACTTAACCGTGTTTCTCAAATATCATGTTTTATGTCATCCCGTGAAGCTGGGAGAATATATAGCAATATTTGAGAAACACAGTTAAGTCTCCTCTATATGTTATTGCACCTGACTGTTACTCCCATGGGGCAATGAAATACTGTATTTTACTCACTAAACTTAGATTTAGTCAGTCCATTGAATAACGATTACCACGTTCCGTAGACATTTGCCTAGATAGTGTTTGTGATTGAAAATCGTTATTACAATAGTTTCTACAGTTATGTGATAAATAGAATTTCACATTCGTGTTCATATATTACTGAATGTATTAAACTCGTTGGCAAAAAGGATATTATGCTCGGCAGAGCCTTGCATAATATCTGTATTGTGAACTCATTTAATAAATTCAGTATTGTATGACCACTCCTGTGAGATCCTCTATGTATGATTATAATAGATCTGCATTTGAATGTACATAGAAAGATGGTGTTCTATCTTCAGCTGGTATATTCCTTCCGAACCCCCACGAACGAATACGAACCTGGGAGCTAGACAATATTCTCCTAGTATACACAACTCATATGTCTCTGTCAGTGGAGACTATGTGCAAAGGAGGATATTCCACTCGCTAAAAGAAATGTTACCCCAATATCACTCTACTTAGATGCCAAGTGCATTTGAAGTGCGCCGCGTTTCAAAGAAACATTCTTGATGTATTGCTCAAGTGCAAAAAGAAATGGTGTTGACTGTTTGTGAGATTCAAAACGTCTACTCGAATATAGAATTATTATCAACTGATTGATGTAACAACTTGTTGGGAGAAGACATCGTATTGAAATAGCGAGTGTATTCTAAGACATTATTGGAGGAATACAGTAGTCAATGCCCGTTCTTATACGGTATGGTAGGATATTTTTACATTGTACGTGTTTAGTTCTTTATGAGTCGTGCTAATCCCACAGCTAATGAGTATAAACACCTAGTACATCGGCGCACATGTACTTAAGACAGTCCGTTTTATGGCGGCGATTACTACGTCAGAATATTGGCACGATTACACAGGACTCTTTTTCTTCTCAATTATCTCGTGTTTTATGTCCATCAGAAGCGCATACATCCAGTTACCAACAGATACTTCCGGCAACACCAACGATAGAGGTATGCAATAATTACGCTGATGAACAAGCTCGCAATTGAATATATTTTTTAAAGGAAATCGTTAATTTGAAGAATTTCTTGAGCACGAAGCCTGTCTTTAAATGCTTGTTCTAGTATGTTGTTATTTCTAGTACCAGTTGAGTCAAAAATGTCAAATTACTCATCACAACAGAGGGATAAGAATAAGACTGAATGCATATTTTTGTTTATACTGTAAGAAGCACCGGTATCTCGATTTACATTGTATTTAATGTTTATATTCATTAAAAGCAGTACGCATCTACCATTCAAACATGTTCCATCGATGACATTTCTTGTAGTTTGCCTGCAGACACATCAATTAAACATTATTTTTCTTTCATAACAACCTGTCAAAAAATACTGCTTATCGATAATAAAGTCCAAAAAATCATTATTATGCTACTGCGTGTTATTGTGAGCTTGCAGTACGGCAATAAAACACATTACAGACGGTATATTAGAAATGGTTTGTCTTGTACAAACACATATGGAATGTTTAGCAAGAAAACATAATAATTTTAAAATGTTAATGAACGCTTTATGTATAGTATAAGAGGGCCACAAGAGGCGCATCTATTCGTTTTACGTAATATAGCATGCATGTTGTCTTTTCAAAGATATTTATAGGACATATTTTACATAGTTATGAACAATTATTCACGAATCAACCTAATCGCGGTATATCTAGACATTGTAACCTGTAAACATACGTCCAAGAGTACCACCAAATGTATAGTCGGTACCTGTAAGGTGGTATTACACTTCATGGGCATATTCTAGAGGCGCACATACGTAACTCACCCGATATAAATATAGTATCCAAGAGTATAAGTCATGGCCATCGGCAGGACTGAGTTCACACGCGCAACAATGACCGTCCAGTCAGCTTACTGTACAGTAAATACAACCACGAAATAAACAACGCGATGTTGACGAGTTCCCGTGAAATTAAGCATCAGTGACGGCTCAATTTGGGAGTAACTCGAGACAAGACATCAGCTAGCAATTAGTTCTTAATTAGACCCTGACCTGAATAGTACTAGCGTTGAGGTACCTAGTTCTATAACTGACCGGCTCCAGTTACGACGTTCCGTAGCTATGTATATTGCACATTTCACTACGCATCAACGGTGAGTACTTGGCATAGGTGGTCGACCTTGTTGGCATGAAGACACTTTTTTGTTCACGATCCGTCGTATGAATGACTGTGTTTAAAAGTGAATGATTGGTGAGGTTTATTGTAAACTGTTAACATAGCATTAGTAGTCTAGGGAGAGATGTTTACGTATTTACACTGTTGCAGCACACACACCACCAGTACTAGACAATACTAGTCATCATCATTCACCACCAAACAACATCACCACTACAGATATCACTACATCCACTGTGACCACAAGAATAATCATCATCTTTGTCATCTTCACCATCATCATCATCATCATTATCATAATCACCGCCAACAACACAATCTCCATCATGACTACAACTATCACCATCATCGCCATCATCACAACACGTACCACTACGACAACAGACACACTGTGCCACGTAAAGCATTGTCACAACCTTCGTAATAACCATAATCACAATAATCACCATAATCACCGATATCCTCATCGTCATTGTCTACATTGGGCACCGTGCATTTTGCATTACCATTTTTATATACACTATGTTAGCGTGTTGGATTAAACTACGTTGCATGTCATCATCCAACTTTAGACCCTGATATTGGACAAACCAAAATGACTCAAAAACATATCCCTCGATGCTGTCTCGAGTAGCCTAGAGAGTCAGCGATGTCGCGAAAATATTGCTTTCAGTCAAACTAATTCCTTTATTTCCATGAATTAACTTATTTATAAACGTCCAGGAACGTGCTTTCAATGGACTTGGCAGTTAATTTAATGAAGTTACTAAAACATACTTTACATTGAGTAATTGACTATAGGGACAAGTGTCCCAAGAGGTCTTTATATCACTTACATCACTTACATCACTGAAGTGCCAGGCCTTCTGGAACTCTGCAAAGTAAGTAGCAGTGGTGGGGAGTACTGTGTAGAGAATATCCAGCACATTCTCTTAATCATATTCCAAAATGTAAGTGAATTACCAAAAAACATCTTCAACCATGCTTCCATAGGCATGTGCTATATTCCCGAGCAAGGCCGTCGCAAGTACAAATGTTATTGCTCACAATCATCAAGTTATATAACTTATTTTTAGTGAAAACAAAATAGGCATTAATTCAATAATGTAAGACCATAGCAGATACATATAGGTACCCTTGCATACCATGACAGCATACTGTGTAGTATAGAAGCAAACACGAAGGGAAATAATTGCTTTACAATTGCATCGCTATCACATGTGTTACGCATAGTGCGTTTGTACTGCAAGTGTGTACTATATATAAGCCATAGCGAATCAGACATCATGTCTGGTGGTTACTTATATAGATCTAACTAAATGTTCCGGTGTCTAGGGGGTGCTTACACCGGCCTCCCGCCAAATTACTACGCGATCACCTCACTCCGTTTACGTTTACCTTTTGATGAGCCCGGACGATTAGCCACCGGTGTAAAGGCAATCGGTCGCCTGTGTTTTACGGAATAACGGTTCTCGTGGGATTTTATTGCAATAAGCGTGGAGGCTCCGGGCTATTCGCAGTGTGCATGGGATTTAGTAAGTTGGTAGATAATGTTCTCAACAGCTTCCAGACAAGGATCATTTTGGTGTGTGAGAGGTCTAGTTTGAGAGGCTTGTCTACTGTTGTTATCGGGATCTGCTTGGTGGTATGGTGGTGTTTTAAGGGTCTATAAGATAGCCATCCGACAATAAAGTTTTGAGATAACAAAAAGACCATGTCCGTGATCAGCCGATATTGAGAACTATTCCTTCTCTTCTTACCACTACATCCATGGAATGGTTCGAATGAGCCAGAATTGAACGAGACAGCATACATGCCTCCAAGTCTGTTGGTGATCGCCATTCCGGAAGTACCTTCCCCGTGGTAATACACATAGAACGCTGCGCATTAAGCGCACATTAAACGCGAGTTTCATATTCATAGTTGGGGCTATAATAGTTCTGCTTAGGTTGTTGACCATACATGAATATCCGCACTTGAGCTACAAGCAACACACAGAAGAAAACAATCGCCCTACACGCCCACACCCGGCTTTTAGGGGTGACCATATGTCGGGTGTGGGTGTATGGTACGTACCGTACAAGATAAATATCATAATGGAGCTCTTGTATCGGGTAACAGTACAGCACATAGATAGTTTACCCAATAAATATATGTATATTTATATTTAAACTATATATATATATATATATATATATATACTGAAGTAGGCCTACATGTTCACAGAAGTACGAAGGTGTGTAGTCTGTGTCACACCTTGTTCTCACCCAAATACTCCTATTCAAAATATCACCCGAGAGCAGATAAGCAAGTCTAGATTTACTCGAGAACAAGGTAAAGAAGTTCAGCGGCTCCTTTCATATAAATATAATACCAATCAATATAATTTATATTTCAACTATTTACTTTCACCCTATGAGTATGGCTAGTCTAGATGGTGTGTAACAGATACATATATTAGTTAATGTTACCAGTGAGTGAGTGAGTATGGAGTTTAACGTCGCTGCGGGAATCTTTCACCCATTTGCTACGATTGGAACACCAGGAAAAAGGTGGTTGCGGGGTATATTGCAGTATATGGATGGTTTTTCTAAATCAGTAAAACTGGGAAATCAACGCAACCTTATCAAAACTGAACCACAATGAGTCAGGACGGACGTTGACGAGTGACTGCGCTGACTCACTCAGTAATTTTCGTCACATGTCATATCCCCCGTAAATCATAAACCGGATATGTTTCTATTCATCACAATTGTCGCTTGCCATAACAAACGGTATTTCGTTGGCAGAGGTTTTAAATAGAAACAAGTCTGAGCATTGGAATAAAAGAAAACCGGATCGAATTCGCTACCGTATATCACATTATCTAGAAAGAACTTTGGACTGAGGATGAAAAAAAACAAGTTGTCCATTTTTATTTCTTAATCGATGAAAATTATGTTCCGATTTTATTACAACTATTTTATACGATTTGTGAGATCATTTTCAAAAGTGTGCAGTGATGACAGTTAGGGCGTTGTTCCTCGGGTACCAACGCTCTTTCTCGAAACGTTCTTTCCTTGGTTAAGAAGATCATAGGAACCTTTCGAGAATAGTTATCGTGTGTGGTGTAATGTATGTCCATTGTTCATTGAAGTATGAACGTATCTCTTTATGTTGCCAAGTTAACAAATAATATCTGCAGAACTCACTGGCAATTGTTATATATTTAGGAGTGCATCTTATTCAAGATGATGTCTCCGATACCCTATTCTCGAATCCTGGAAGGAATCAAGCATGCCGAAAAGGGAAATGATGATAATAGTGAAAATAGCCCAGAGACAACTCAGGCGGTCTATCTTCTATGTGATAACAACCAATAAGAATGAGTGTTGTGCACATTAGGATAATTTATTAAGCTAGTATTCCCAAACATTTTGTGATGAGAATAGATGTATTCGATGTTGATAACGTTGCATCACTGTTTCCGCAGATGAGTAATCATAAAAACGTCACTTTCAAAGGTTAAAAGCTTAAACATATAAAAGTAATTCTGGCTCACATGTAAACAACGGCGTAACTCCAAGGTACCCGTAACTCCAACCTTAGCCAGAAACTATGCGACTGTCTTGTTGACGTGTAGTTACCTCAAGTCTCCATCATACGGATCAATCGGTTGTACGACGAGTCTGGTTTGATTGGTCGTACGAGTAGAACTTGTTCTAGTCTTGCGATCTCGGTCGTAGCGAATCTCGTAGCATGTTCGCTCACACGGTGCGATCCGACGCATCGTTACAACCGATCGACCCGTGTGAGTTCACCTTAAGAGTTACGCAGTTTCCGACTATAGCAAGATGTACTATTAATAAAATATGATGAATATTATGGTTCGTACAATGATTACGTTGCAGGTTTCAAGTGTTTCAAGTGTTCAAGTATCTATATTACACAATGGTGATCCTTGTGATCCCGGAAAGTAGTAACTATCATCATTCTCAAATTCACCCATGTGGCCTTGACCAAATAATGATGAATGGTGTTCCTATTCACACGGGATACCATTTTAAAAATGTTTGATTATACGTATACTACCACTAGGAAGCATCCAGAATATGAGCTTAATTTTAGAAATTAAACAACTAATGTTCAGTATTGACCTAATGATATAAGCATCTTACCTTATTAACTGTGACAGACAGCGAAGGACGTGTTTCACTTTTGATATAGGCCAGCCAAGATAAGAAAACAACGTGGGCTTTCATTGTGTTAAATTTCATTCAGATGCAGAGAGATACCATTCACTTGCCCCGATGTATGGACGAAACTGATTAGCTATCTTACAGGTATGGTATATGATGTCAACTTGTCGCTGATTGGTCGAGGCAATACGCGTGTCAGTCATTCACAAACATAAGTTGCTTACTATCACGTCCGCGCGTCCAAATCCTGGATTTGAGTAGTGAAGTGTCAATCTTGTTACATATATAGCTGAACATATCCTGTCGTCTCATTTGTTTTTTCCCCGTCAGATGAATATAAAGAATATGTGTACAGTTGTATAAATATACATGTCAGCCAAGAAAATGTTGCAGCAGCAATAATAACTATAACTATCAAAACCAACTAAAGTACATTATTGTCGCCTATTTCCCTGAGCACGGCGGCCGGGACGGAAGTTTACAGCCTTGAGGGTACAGCTCTCTGACATTTGCATGATGTCATTTTCCCTAACCTTAGATACATTGAAGTATGCGTTGAAGACTCTTGCTCATCCGGTTTAGGTTAAAAGGTATTAAACCTAAAATAACAGTACAATACAAAGAAGTGGTCTGTTTAACAGCTGTCAACGATCACGGAGCGTAGCATTTTAATTAGCATTACACGGGCAATAGACGCACGTTACCTAGATATCGCCGACCGGTTCATGTGCGAGACATTACAATTGGTCTCTGTAAACTACCCTACGTCGTTTGTAATTTATGCAAACTATGGGGTTAAACCTTGAGTTAGGTAAATACCCGGATGAATTACACCTCTGTCCCTACCGCAGACAGTATGAGTCTGGACACGTATACGATGGCTCAGACAGACTTAAGAGAAAGAGCCTACTAAATTAAAGGTACACTTCGTAAGTCAAACACATCGTAATGTATTTTTATAACAGCTTCCTTCCTTTCGTTTAAAGTGTCACTACTTTCGTTCTCGGTCAAGAGAAGGTGAGTGAGTCATTGGTCGTTTTATATGGGGAGACGGAGATAAGGGAGGGGGTGTCGAGATAGACGGCCTTGAAGATAGACACATAGCTAAGTCTAAAATAGCATGCACTGGATATGGAAGACCTCAGGTCAGAAATTAGTCGTACTATTCAATAACAAAAATACAGTTTCACAATCAGACACAAGTACCATGCATGGTTATATAGCCTTTCAGGTGTTGCAAATGCATTGCAATCCTAATCCGCTGTGAAGCCTGTGAAGCCTTGGTTTATGAATGGATACTCTCCTACCTGTATGCACACAGAGCAGTCATTGTTCAGATTGGTGTAGCTTTTTTTCAGCAGCCAGCCTACGTTTATAATGATACTATGAAATCAGACACTCAGGATTTTTTTAAAATATATACCTTTGGGAGAATACAACAGTTGCCAGAATCATGGCCCAATTAATAATATTTCCCATGGAGCAGACAGATTGCTTGCATGTGTATGAACCTACACATAAGAGCATTTTCCGTTGTATAATCATTGCGACCACTGACCTAGTCTAGATACAGGTAACTTGTGTGGTGTCGTACTCACAGCCTTTGTATACCTACTTAGACGAGGTGGTCAGACGATACACGAGGGCACGTATAGACTGAAGGTAAACATAGGCACGGTGTTTGACCCAAAACACTAGTGTACTTAGTACTCTGTCCGAGGTAAATATGCCACTGGTAGCGTTTAATTTACGTGATAACATCCAGGTGACAAGTGCGAGCATCAGTATTAATCTCGGTGAGTTTTATTAACACGTGAAAACGGAAATACTCCCGTATTCAATCGCAAATACTATATAGTAGTAGGTGTAGTAATGGCTGTATACGGTAATTGTTGATGCTCTGTGCGATGGTTTGATTAAGAACATAGCTAGCTTCGCATTGTTATGGAAGGTAAACGCCATTGCCCATGTTGGGTGACTGACGTGTGAATTCATCTCCGCCGTATAATTCTGCAATATGTTGGGGATTTTTTATTCAGAAGATAACCAACTAAACTATATATGCAAAAGGTAAGACTTACGATCTGTGGCTGGTCCAGATGACTATTAATTGCAAGTTAGTGTACACTATGTGTTGCCAAGGATTCACCGGTAGTTCTGTCTGCGATTGAAACCGTTCTCCGCCGTCGAGAAGATTTAGCGGGCTCAAAGACGAAATTGGAAACCATGACATCCTTCCAAGCTGCTCCCATATCCACTATGAGACCATATCTTCTTGAAAATCTTCGATTGTTATATATGTATATAAAGATGATTGCTACGATTGCGCTAAGAGCTTAGTGGTTACGAGACCGTGCTAGAGTGTCCAGGGTCCAGTTGCACGATACTCTTGTAGCCTACAATAGTTGTAGTTGCCGTTACGATAGTTGTAGCGCGGTCTTATTCAGAAAACCTACACAAGCTTCATGCAACCCAATTCCAATTGTAGAAGACTCTAAATCGGACTTACAACTATTGTAGCACTACAAGAGTGTCGTGCAATTGGACCCAGAACCGTAGGCGTCATACAATATCCCTGCTGACATTACATTTGAGAACTTCTTTCCACTAATGAATGAATAGTCTGTACTGTACGAGTCCAGCAATGTTATGCGTGGCTATTTATTATTGTGAAATATGCAGGGTTGTGCAATGTGAAATTGTCTGCAGGGTCCAGTCGTTTACTGGGTTGTGCATGTGTGTGTGTATTGTTGCGTATGGTTGTGCAGCAGTGTGCATGGTTGTGCAGATAAATGAAGGATTGTGCATCGTTATTCATATAAATCATATTCGTGTTTCTGGCCAGCTATTGAGTACTCACAAAAATTTTAAGTTCACGGAAAATTTAGTTGAAATACACAACATCCAATTGGCCACAGATATAGTATTTCCAGAATAGAGACACATTTAGACCGTCACATTATACATACTTGCACTTGTATATTATTTCATAACAGAACATTTTCAATATGTTGACAGTTCACGTGTATAAAGTATAACATAAGCACAAAACAGTCAATCGTTGTTATGAAGGCATAACAACAATTCGAGACAGGTAACCTTCGCGATCATGATTGAGATTAACACATTGGTTTAGCGTAATATTTGAAACGCATGAATAGCAATGTCAAATGTTCGTGTCTTTCAATTAATTGTTCCTTATCAGTGTCGATATGTGCACTGGAAAGACACTTAATAACTGTCTGACCTTAAGTACGTACCAATCCTATGTTTATACGTACTAGTATACTTTACAGAAGAACTCGGTTAGACCGATTCTGATCCAGACCTATCATGAGTACTCACGGAATAAACCTATATAGTAGATACTAGTGTATTATCCTAGTAGGACGAATGTGCACGGAATATTCTCATCAAATCGAAATGGTTGTATTATGTTCGTATACGGTTACCATTCACGCCAAAGTTCTTCGTTCAAGAAGGATTCCTACACGCTACACACGAGTCAGAATTTCGACCACCAAGGTTTTGTCACATATTTTCGCCATTCAATAAACAATGACTCAATTGCTATACATAGAACGTATTGAAGTTAAAACTGTATTCCGTGATTCGAACCACGTTTAACCCATTAATCATCCAATACTGTCTTTTCGCAGTAGATATTGCTTTCAAATAGTAAGCGATATCTACAGCAATTCTTGGTTTATTTGATTGTGTATTTGATTGTTCTACCATTGTGATGTCATGCTGTAGA
>JAUTBT010000399.1:0-11272 GCA_032361225.1 Lepetodrilus schrolli | reverse complement strand
CCCCCCCCCCCCCCCCCCCCCCCCCCCCCCCCCCCCCCCCCCCCCCCCCAAAAGAGAAGAGAGGAAGAGAAGAGAGGGAGAAAGGAAGAAGAGAGAGAATGTTGCATCTATCCAGAGCCTCCCGGTCCATGCAATAAGTACTATGCTCCACATGTGTAAAATGTTTCCTGCTGCAATAACTGGTCAAGCAGTGATATTCCTGAAATAACACTGAAAGTCAATTTAAACACAAACCACACAAACATTCACCCTTAACGTTGCTAAATCAGTTATGGCCCTGTCACACCTTGGCGATCAGCGCAAACGCACGCGTAACGTATGGAAAAATCGGCCAAATGCTGGCGAACGTTGACCATCGCTGGACCATCCCTACACCATCGCCAAACGCGTTGTGCAATCGTTGATAATCGTCGGTGCTCGTCGGTGAAAGTCGAGAGTTTTGAACATGCACAAAACTTTCAACGCACACCAGCATGTAAGGGCACACGCTAGCTGAGCGCTAGGTGGTCGTTAGTCAGTGGTCATACGCGCTAGGGAATCGTTAGCAAGTCGCTTGCGGACGCTGGCCACGCGCTGGATGGAATGCTAGCGTTCCCTTAGCGTTCCTCCTCTAGTGTCCCCCAACGCATTAATGAACGACCCTCTAACACGTTTGACGACTACCTAACGACACTCTAACGCGTTTGAGACCAGGTAACGCATTCGACGCATACCTAACGTTGATTATATGCGTTCTTCAGTCGACAAGCCATACTCATGCGCTACTCATGCGCTGATGAACGCTAGGCACTCGTTATCCACGCGTTCTGGATGGTGAGATCGCCAGCGTATCCAATATTTTCCGTGCGTTTCTCGATCGTTCAGGTTGATCGCCAATGTGTGACAGGGCCATAATTACGTAACCTTCAAATTACAAGTGGTCACCGGTGACCCCTTTGGCTCTAGAAGGTTAATTTTTAAAGTACTAGTATATATCAGGACAACAATTCGAATCGGGTTATAATCCATATATGCTTGTATATTGAGAGAATCTCGCCCGATTGTTTTGTGATATTAAATATATCAACACGAAATGTAAATTCATTATCATGGTATTTACAGTGCTACGTCTTTCCACCTATTAAAGGCAAACAATCACGATTTCTTGGCATATTTCATGGTCATTTACCTGAAACTGTACTTTTGATTTGTCTGCACGAGTATATTTGGCAACCAGCTACATTTTCCGCATTTCCCGCGATTTTTAATACTTTGAGATAACAAAATAAAAGACACATGAACATATTGAAAGCCAGTGGGACATGCGGAAATTGTAGCGTGTTGCCCAATATACTTGTGTAGACAAATCAAATGTACATACCTTCATGTAAAATATGTTTGACCATGAAATATGTCAACAAAACGTGATTTTATACCATTTACATGCTTCGTAGAAAGGACATTAATCGGGCACATCACCATAGATCTAGGATTTAAATGAATAATAATTTTAATAACTACATGTTTAGAACATATACATACTACATACTAGTATGAGTTATATGAAGCTATTATTCATAAGATTTACCGGTGAAGTAGTTACTGTAAGTGTCCTATTATTTAACCCTTTGTTTAAGTTTGGGAACACTTCTTTTCTGTGGTAGGAATCACCAGTAACTTTCTTCCACATTCTTTGCCCGTATTTCGTCCCTACGATAGTCCAAACTCCGTGTTTATCCTATCAGATAGATTATTTTGAAAAAACAAGCACACACACACACACACAAAAACAAACACTTTAACATTAATTTAAGCAAGATTCGGTCACATAACATAGAAATGAAACCGTACGTGACTTAACATTAGGACGTTAGGACGACATTTAGCGATTGGTTTATACATAAGTACTGAAATTAACTACTAGTACATCTACGAAACATGTACTTGTTGTATTTTTAGAGTAAAGGTTTCACCTATTGCTGGATTTTCAACACATGCATATATGCAAGACGATGAAAAGAATATTGTAATTATCCTACTGTACTATGGTATCAGGACATCGTCTTACATCGTTCATTCCAGTCCCATGAGGATTCTCGTCGGTTATAACAGCTGTGTTGTCCAAATTATCCAGTCCGTAAACGAAATGTGATACCGGCGAAGTAGAGGAATAAATTATCCATGTTGAAAATAATCCAAGAGCAGATCTTTTTCCACGTTTTGGGTCATATTCATTTGCCTGCAATATGATTGTTGCTTACAATTCACGCGAATTATTGAAATTTGCATGTACATGCATATAAAATGTTTAAATGATCACAGCATAATATGATAAAAAACACCCTGGCCTGATCTTTTTAATGGATGTCTGCTACTAGTATTCATTAATCTAACCATTACAGATTAGTTGTACTTCCAGAGAGTTAAAAAGCCATCACTGAATATTGACTTTAAAACAGTACTAATATTAATACTGTAATGGTATTCATATTATCAAATATTGCGAACATATACAATAGGAATATATTGTTTCCTAGGACGGAATGCAAACGTACTATACACGTACAACAGTTAACTACCAAGACGTTGGCTGCTATAGTAGTATTCATATATATAGAGCCCGTGTTTTTTCAATTGATAAATGACGCAGGTGGCAGAGCCGAGTTTGCTTTTTGTTTTCGTGAAAACAGACCCAACCCCAGTACATTCTGGTTATGTACCATCCCCATCATGTGCAATGTCGCTTCAACAGTGTTTTTAACATTTCATTGTTGCTGTTTTGGTTTCGACGTCACGAAATCATTAGCATATTACCCACATTCCTCTGTGAACTTGGACGATTTCGACCAGGTCACTATACTCTGTATCCGAAATAGGTGTCCATCTAATTGAACATCTATATATTATATGCACCTAGCACCTTTAGCTTTTATAAAAAAAATATGTATATATACAAAACAGGTGTGTCATGAATAGAACATAAAATAGTTAATATTACGGAGACGCAGTCGATAGCTTACAAACAGGATACATAGTTAATTGCATGATACAATGCCATTGTTTGTATGTAAATTAACAACTGCTTGAGGCATGTGGGTAATATGCTAATGATTTCGTGACGTAGAAACCCAAACAGCAATAATAAAATGTATATAGTAGAAATGTTGAATCGTCATGATCAATGGACATGTGGATGATCGTACATAAACAGAATTTCCTCCGGTTTGGGTCCGTTTTCACACAAACAATCATAAAGCAAACTCTGCTCTGACACCCGTGTAATTTATTAATTGAAATAAAACACGGGCTCTATATAAATGAACAGGATCACAATCAGTTGTATCTCCTTCACATTGATGTATCATATGTACGTTTACCTGCTGGAGGATTCTTTTTACACATGACGGCAAGCAAACAACCAAAAAACAATGGTTCCCAGTGCCATGTTCAAGAAATGCGTTCCTGAATTGAGCATCTACTCGAGAGTCGTTCGTACTGTTGGCATTCAGCAGTGTCACTCTGTATGGATGATCCTGTCTAGCAGTCATCCTCGAAACTATGGACACTAACAATTATGAAATAAATGAATGAGTGAATTAGTGGTTTACGTCGCAGCGGGAATATTTCACCCATACGCGACGACTACAATGCTATTTGATGCTGCGGATGCAAGAACATTAAATAAACATGAAAAAAAAAGTTACAAATAAAATAGAAATGGTTATGTAGAACATTGACAAATAGATCATAATGACAGGAAAATGTATGATGTAAAACTTTTCGTAAAGTCGAATTTCCTTTTAAAAGGATAAAATAAAGTGCCCAGGTGAAATAAAAATGTTTTTAATAACTTAATAACCATCTCAAATACAATAGTATTTAAAGATGGTTCATCAACTCTTTATACTTTCACAGATAGTTCATAGATGTATGAAGCTTACGGAGAATACCTATCCATGAACTAAATTTCATTAATTTAAGTAACCAACAGCATCTCCTGTTATAAATATTTCCAATGCACGACATTGGAAATGTACTGATGGTGTGCATTAGATACATTGAAGACACACAATCACAAATATATGTTGTGATCGTTTTGAAATAGATCTTAGCTACAAATGCAAAGTAAATTTCTTAACATACATATAATTTCTTTTGTAATTCAAAATAAATTTTCACTGTGTAGGGTACGTACATTTCTAATGGTATTCCTGTGGTATGTAACTGCAGTTTACATTTCAGGTAACATCTGAATGATGTACGATAATATATCTTTTGTTTATAGTTCACTAGGCTATAAGGGGGAATAACTCGAATAATTGAAAATGTTGATGACCTACTGGTACACTCACGTCTAATTAAATTAATATATAGCAATGGCATATACAATCTGAGAATACGTGGTCGTTTTGGACCGAATTGGAGTTATAAAAGTAGATTATATTCACTTAGCATACGTATTATGGCATTTGTCATCTCAAGAAATATTCAGCAGTAAAATGGTTAACTCACATCGACAACAATGGACATTGTCATCTTCAATGATGCAGACCGGTAATGATATAGCGAAGGTGACAATTGGAATTGCCCGACGAAGTCGGAAACTGCACTTTAATAATAATAATAATAATAATAGTAATGTTCATGGCGATACACTATTACCCCGGTCAATGTGTCTGTGTGCACTCAATTCCTTCTCAACTCCCTGGGGAGTATGCAATCTAAACTGCCGTTCAAGGTGCTACAAGGTTATCATTCACATGTCCATCTCATCCTTCCGGATACCCATTCTCTGCTGGGTGAACAGAGGCATTTTCGAACTAAGCCGCTTGCATAGGGTGACACCACAAGCTTTTCAACCTGTGATTCAATGTGGGGCAGGAACGAATCCTAGATACTCTGACTTTCTACTCAATATAAAGAAAATCAGTTGATGCACTTCCGATTGAACTTCCGAGTGAACTTCCATTTCCTGTTTACATTTGAACCAAGTCCTTCGTCCATTTCACCGGAGAAGTTAGCTTATTATTGTTAAATAGCGCTTCTCGCGGATAATTAAATAATATGAACATAATATGAATATATTACTAACTATCCTGACATCAGGAATATGAAGGTGGTTGAATGCAATACTTGTTTAGACAAATAAAAGGAAAGAAGTATCAGGAAGGATTCGTTAGATCAGTAATTCGGTCAACCATCTGTGATTGTGTGCCGTTAATAAACATTAAACTATTGGTAACTAGTGGACTAAGTAGCTACTCGTATGAAGCAATTGTGTAGTCAAAACTAAATTAATGCATTTATTTTCAGGTACAACAAAATTCGTTAAAAGCTTGTATTGCACTACCTGTAGTATAGTCGTAAAAGACTGTAACCGATGACAGTTTCAACTGCTGCATCAAAATCACAACTAATCCACATTCCATGGTTCTCTCTCATCTGCAAAACAGATTAATGTATCTAATTATATATAATACGAATACGTTTATTTCTCATTTATCATGTAAACAAAACTACTTTGAGAGTCTCCTGTGGGAAAGAGAAAATTAAATATACTAGGATGATATATCTGCATTTACAGTGTCATACTTGATATATACTTCAAAACATTATTTTAGCAATTGGCAACACGCAAAGAGGAATATCATTTAGATCTACAAACTAATACAGACTACATTAGCACTAATTACTACCCACCTTAACTTACATGTAGGGGCGGGTGGTAGCACTGTGGTAGAACAGTTGAACTTCGGAGCCAATGGTTCCAGGTTCAAATCCCGCCCCGGTGGCCCGGCATCAATGTTCGCGAAAGTTACCTTTCTGACGAGGATATTGATAGGATGCAATGTCTGTAGAGTGGCAATGCAGTTATTATCCTTGGTCTTGTCAATACCAGCCGATGCTCGCAGGTTTACTGCAACATTCAGCGCTACGGATGTTGCGGGTTTACTGCAACAATCAGCGCTACGGATGTTGCGAGTTTCCTCCTGCCCTATACTGACAAGCGGTGATATAAATGAAAGAATCTTGAAAGCGGCTTTAATCCCCAATTCAAAAATAAGTTACGTATAACGTTGCTGGAATTAGAAAGCAGCTTATTTTTTAACGTGGTAGAACATGGTGAATGAACAAATTCCAGCGTGTTGAGGATTTACGGGGATGCCACATTGACAGATAATGCGGCCATCACGTGTAAAGGTAATAATGCTGAAAAATGACAAGTAGGTTATTTTTTAACGTGATCGAAAAACGTGGTGAACAAAATCCAGCGTGTTACAGATTTACGTAGATACCACGTGGGAACAGTGACGTATATACGCCTACAACAATATGATAACGTGGTAGCCACGTTGTGACCACGTTATTATGTTAGTTACGCAATTATTTCATGTGTTAAACTTGTGTCAAAGTTTGACATCTTAACGTTAAAGTGGGTGCAAACTGTCTAATTTTGACTAGGGCCTGACATTACGAAACTTTTCGAGTATGATTTCATACTCAAGTTCAAATTTTATATTAGGATTTGTGAACAACACAAGTTGAGCTTGAAATCGTACCAAAAAATGTTAAGTAATCTCGGGGCCAGTTTGTAAAACTCGCATTCAGAAATATTCTCTCAATTGTCACCGTGACTACATTACATTACCTCTCTATATAGCTATTATTAGTATTTATACTATTAACAACGTCCGAGAAACAATAAAATATGTTTAATCGGCCTTAAACAATTCATCGTAAATTGGTCTATATATCATATTATAATATATCATGTATTATACTTACACAATGGTGACCAGTTGGTTACTATGTAGTACAAAAGCACAAATGATGCCATTTTGCAAATAACGAGAGAGAACAAATCGAAATGACGAGAATAAAAATCGAAATAACGAGAGAGAAAAAAATCGCTTCTTCTACCAGTGGTATCATAGGGCTTTCCTACTCTTGCAATTGTATATAACACAAGTATTGTATTGTCAGCTAATATCCATAGCCATGCGCTGGACAGCGTTATTGTAATATTAATACACAGATCACAGACACTGAAATAGATAAACTACCAACCATTATTCGTGCAATACATGAAAACCAATCGGATATGCTGAGAATGTAGCTGGTTACCCAATATACCTGTGTAGACACATCAAATGTACATACTTTCATGTAAAAATACGTTTGACCATGAAATATGGAAACAAACCCATGGATGTATGCCTTATACATAATTCGTATATACCGGCAATTCATTTTCTTTTACTTAGTAAACTATTATGTCCTTCTGCTTGACTGCGGAAACTAAGACCTATCGTCATACAAGAAAAAGAAAGTAAAATGTTTTTCAGTGCTCTCTACCTTGAAGTAATTAATTTTTTTATTTAGTGTTATTTTTTTACCTGTGTTTATTCGGAGATAAACCATTGAACGATGGTCCTACTTGAAGTCCTACTAATTGTAATGACAATAGTTAAAGCACAGAAACTCTCAGTCCCACGCTATACCGATAGCTCGTAGTATTCAGGGTCAGCACAGTGGAGCGAAGAACTTTCAAGCGGATCACCCTGTGGGCGGGGGTTGACGAGAAACTCCATTCTAAGAATGTTACATTCTGAAGAAATAAGGTCTACCATATACAAAGAGGAATTATGCTTCTTTACCTGTGGGAAGTGTGTCGGCGTATACCGGCGTTGATTGGTTGTGTTCGACCTTAACGGAAGGTGTTTGTACTGTACGGCGCTATAATTGCTCCGAAGAAATTTAATTTCCGTCTCATCTATGTACATTTAATAAAATCGCATATACAAAGAGGAACTGTTTCCCTTGACTTCCAAATGAATTTTTTTATGCACATTTAAACTATTGTCAATCTGACACATCTAAATCTGATAATTAAAGAAATAACTTATTTTCGTGTTCGTGCATTCGCAGTACATGCCACTGCCAACTTTCAGTTTGGCACTATATCCAAATATCTCCCAAATCGTGCGCTATACCGTCTGTCCAAATTTCATGCTGTTACCATAATTTTTAAAAAAAGAAGGTTTTACTCTGCCGGCCCCACTATAAGGTTTTGCTTCTATTATAATGCCTATAGTTGTTCAATGAATGCCGCTATAGACCACATAGACCACTGCAACATAAAATATAAAGTAAAGTAGTCTTTATTAGTAAAATATAAAGTGGTCTTTATTAGTAAAGTATTCAGACAAGACAAGACAAGACAAAATCTATTTCAGAATTGCAGGCCTCGTGACCCCGAGTAAGCTACATATATAGAATTAAACAAATGTGTTTCACATTTAGTTTTTGCATTGGCAAATTTCTTTCAAAGAAGATTGACAGATTTTAGTAACATATTAGGAGCATATTCAGAGACTTTGAAAGGATGACAATCTACCAAGCCAAGGCCATATCGCTTTCTAGCAAACAGCTTTGGACTTTGGATCGACAAGACATTCCATCCATCCAGCCATCGATGTCATCGTGCATCAACAATGGCCGTCCTGGCAGCTTGCCAAGATTCGCCAATGAAATGTTTATTTACAGACGATATATAGCGCAGGCTGGCAGAGCATTCACATATAATCATATATAATAGCTCGGTGCCAATGTCACGTGGCGGCTGTATTGCACGCTATATCGACCCACAGGGGGGCAACATATATCACCTTGAGTGGGGCTCACGCATACTGAGCCCATTTATGTTGAGCGAAGCCAGTGGAAAGCATTGACCTAAATACAGTCGATATATCCAGCGGGCCAGTAAACAACCACTGGAGGCAGGGGCATGATGTGACATTGCCAGCGCTATATAGAGTCGGCAAACGCAGAACATTGGCGGTATTTTATACAAGAGATATTTTACTCAGCACGGTTTACGTGGTGGTACTGTTATAATGACGTACCGATGTTTCGGGGAACGGATGTAATCATTATTCGTTTTAAAGGCATACAATCACAGATTAAGTTGTCGGTTTTGTTGTTGTTTTGCTGGGTTTAAAAAAAAATTTTAAATTAAATTGGGGTTTACAGCCGTTTTCCAGATTATTTCTCTTATATCACGGCTTGTCAGTTTAGGGCACGAGGAAACCCGTCACATCCGTAACGCTGAATGTTGCAGTAAACCTGCGAGCATCGGCTGGTACTGACAAGACCAAGGATGATAACTGCATTGCCACTCTACAGACATCGCATCCTATCAATATCGCGTTAGAATGGTAACTTTCGCGAACATTGATGCGAGATTTGAACCTGGAACATTTGGCTCCGAAGTCCAACGTTCTACCACTGCGCTACCACCCACCCCTTGTCATTTTGGACCAACTTGGAGTTTAAAATGTAAAGTGCATGCACTTAGCATACATATAATCGCTTTTCGCCCTTCAAATATCGTTTCACCGTTGTAGGATAGGTAAAATTCCAATATAAGCAGCGATAAAACGTCTACCGATCTAGGTTTAACGGCATACAATCACCGAATAAGTTGTCGTTTTGGCCCGAATTGGAGTTTAAAATGTATATGCACTTAGAATACATTTACATGTAGGATAGGTAAAATTCCGTTGTAATTTACATTTCCGGTAAAACCCGAATAATCAGTTGGTAATGTACTGTAATATCTCAATTTTCTATAGTCTAGTAGACTAAGGGGAATAACTCTAATCATTGAATACGGTCAAAATATCCAACTACTGGTACGAATAAAGCTACATAACTATACATATTAAACAATAATAAAATATGAAAATATTGAAAACCAGTGGAATATGCGGAAAATGTTGCTGGTTACCCAATAAACGTGTGTAGACACATCAAATGTACATACTTCACATTTACCATGAAATATGTTAACAAACCCGTGATTTTATGCCTTTAACGCACCGGCAATTATAATAAGATCACTCGGATATTTTTTGGGGGGTTATTGTTTGTTTTGTTTTTAAATTTGGGGTTTTAGAGCCGCTTTCAAGATTATTTCATTTATAAGGCTTGTCAATTTAAGGCAGGAGGAACCCGCAACATCCATAGCGCTGAATGTTGCAGTAAACCTACAAGCAGCGGCTGGTACTGGTAATGAGTCATCAGACGTTGTTATGATGTCTTTGGATTGGTTATATTCGTAAGGATACTAGCAAATAATGTATAATTTCAACCAGTGCTTATTAAATCATTGTGTTTACGTTGTCACTATAGTTGGGCATGATATGCATTAACAAGTATGTGAAAATTGAGCAGTTTTGTGTGTTCGACCCTCTGCATAAAATAATATTTAGCCTACTCAAAATATTTGGTGATAGCTATATAAACAAAGTATATAGTAATGGTGCAAACAAATCAGAAGTTTCTTTTGTTTTTCATTCCATAAAGTATTTACCGAGATAATCTGTAAAGTGGGGGTGTTAATGCATTTCACGCCAAACTATAATTCTCTTATCATGTGTCAAGCACAACTTTGACAAGTACGTCTTGGCAGACACTGACCACAATTATTGATGGTCTTTGGACCGAATTGGAGTTTAAATTTCTTTCACCTGGCATAACCCATGTATCAATACTTTGGCCTCCAAAGATATATTCACCGTTCCACTGCAGGGGGAAAATGCGTGTCATCCATGCGTAATATAAACTTTTTTAAATGGAACAGACTATACTGGTAGGTAATGTAAAGTTACCTTCCCTTTGACATTCGGAAATATTCGGACGTCAGAAAGAGCACTCTCAGTAGCTCTGTAATAAATGTATATTATGAAGCTATGGAAGTTCCTTGAGGTTGTTTCGAATGCTACCAATCTAATTAAAATCATATCTCGTTTTGCTCCTTAAACATTTGGACAATCTTTGACAAAACTTAATGAACTAGCGAATGTCCAAATATCTGAGCGTCAGTTTTGTATCTGATTTTAATGATATTGGAATGTGGCATCCACTTGATGTGTTCGTTCTACCGTTTATCTATTGTTATACATTCGAGCTACTCATATATAATTCAACAAAGTATGAATATACAACACTTGGTTAGACAAATGTATTAACGAACTATATGTTAATGTTGGAGTTCAAGGTGAATATGAATAGGTGTTAATACACAGAAGCAGAATGTCAATGATAAAATGATTAATACAAACCTTAAATTAATTCTAAGAATGATACTTTCGCAAACACTATTGTATATTTTATTGATGCCTGAAAACTTAGTCTGGTGTACAAAATATATTTAGACTATCCATAGTCTCAGAGGATTAAAGTAAATCAATAATATATAACTTATATTGATTGGTATTATATTTATATG
>JAUTBT010000398.1:0-29619 GCA_032361225.1 Lepetodrilus schrolli | reverse complement strand
ACGATGTCTGAGGCCATGTGTTGCCCTAGTCATCGCTAATTACTTGGCTTTATCCTATTTTAATTGGTCTTTACAACGTTGCGTTCATAATCGCCGGTGAGCACATTATAGTAGTACTTTTGTTCATTATGTGAGTGAATATTTTGTTCCCCATTTTTGTGTGTGTGGCAAATGCGCGTAATTTAATTCCCGCGAATATGTCAATTATAGCATTTGCGCGAAATGAAATGTAAGTCTTTTACAGTAGTTCAGGAGAAGTCCTAATTTAATCATGTGTTATTATTATTATAGTTTAAGTTATATATTCGTTTTATATATTCGTCCTAATAATCATAATAATAATAATAATAATAATAATATAATGCTGGCATATGAATTCTGAATTGAGAATATTGTTTTTGATTAGTAGACTTCTATTTAAAGACTTTCCTTCCATAATGACCCATCATGTCTGATATGAACATTTTGGTAATTGGCTGTTTTCTCTGCTTTCTTCAGATTTCAATGAGTGCAAATCATGGGGATTCTGTGATCAGAAGTGTGTAAACACAGTTGGCTCCTACACCTGTTCCTGTGACCGTGGATATTCATTTTCTCCTGACAAAGTTTGTAAAGCTGATAATGGTGAGCATACCTTATTGCTAAATTATTAACCACCACTGCTGTGTAGGGCCTTTTTGATTGCCTTCAGCAGGAAGAAGGTTAACCACATTGTGATTAATTGGATTAATAAACACGTGTCTTGTTAGCATTCAAACGTGTCTTGTCAGCATTACCACAATAGGGAAAGAAACGCTCAACATTAGTTATCATTATTTTTAATGTCCTCGTATTGTATTTGTATTGTATTTGTATTTGTATTGTGTTGTATTGTTTTGTATTGTATTGTAATGTATTGTATTGTATTGCATTGTAATTGTATTGTATTGTATTGTATTGTATTGTAATTGTATTGTATTGTATTGTTATTGTATTGTGTTGTGTTGTGTTGTGTTGTGTTGTGTTGTGTTGTGTTGTGTTGTGTTGTGTTGTGTTGTGTTGTGTTTGTATTGTATTGTAATTGTATTGTACTGTACTGTACTGTACTGTATTTGTATTGTATTGTATTGTATTGTATATTCTCTATATCACCATATTCTATTTTAGAATATTCCTTCTCCCTCCTCTTCTTCGTTTAGTTTTGGTGAAAGATTCCCGCTGTGACATAAAACAATAATTCACTCACTCCCTCCTCTTCCTCCTACAGTCTCTTGACTTGCTTGTCTCTCCAGGTAATACCATGAAAATTGTGCTGGCGACCGGAACGCGGGTGATGACCATGGACAGTGACGGCACCAATCATGTGGAACAGATGACCGCCAAGATCATGGACATGGACATCAGTGTGAAGAACAACCTCATCTTCTACATCAACGCCACCGACAAAAAGGTATGATGTTCTCTATGCCTAAACCAACTGGAAGAGTTTCATGTTTGCCAAGAGCAATTATCACAAACAAATCAGAATATAAAGTTTTAAAGAATTTAAAGGGTTAATGTTGTATTGGTGTTATGTTGTATTGGTGTTATGTTGTATTGGTGTTATAGTGTATTGGTGTTATGTTGTATTGAGTGGGGCGGGTAGTAGAGCAGTGCTAGAATGTTGGACTTCAGAGCCAAAGGTTTCAGGATCAAATCCCGCCCCATTGACCCATTATCAATGTTCGTGAAAGTTACCTTTCTGACTTGATATTGATAGGATGTGCTGTCTGTAGAGTGGCAATGCAGTTATCATCCTTGGTCTTGTCAGTACCAGCCAATGCTTGCAGGGTTACTTCAACATTCAATGCACTGGATATTGAGGGTTTCCTCCTGCCCTAAACTGACAAGCTGTGGTATAAGTGAAAGAATCTTGAAAGCAGCTCCAAACCCCAATTTAAAAAAATATAATGTGGTATTGATGTTATGTTGCGCTGATGTTCTCAGTGATGGTAGGTTGTGATATTAAGCTGTTTGTAAATTTTCCATGGCTTGTATTGCAATTCCTTTTGGAATATTAAATAGCTTTAAATATTACAATTAAATTCAAGTGGTACATGTACTTTTACAAATAAGAGGCTACTTGGATATTACATGGATGTGACTTAATGTTTATTTAGATTTATACATTAGTAATCTCATTTTGTATATAGCTGAACATTAATTGTTATTCATTGTGTAGCCGAGGAATACTAGATGCTCCTACTGGTCTTGGCTAGAGAGGTTACCCCTTTTGTTCAGTCGGTAGACTCAGGTTCAAATTCCAGAATTGGCATGGTTCACAGTTATCAGTGTTTTACTAATTTGGCTTCAATGTATTTAGGTCTACAACGTGAACATTAATGGTAAATCTGGCCACGAGCAGCTGAAAACCATGGGCCTGGCTAACCCAGAGAGTCTGGCGTACGACTGGATCGGGAACAACATATACATAGCAGACAAGGACGGTGCCAGGATTGACCTGCTGGCTCTGGACAGTCTACGACAGACCAACGTCATCTCTGACAGACTCAAGTGGCCGTCCTCCATCGCCGTGGATCCTCTACAAGGGTGAGAACACTACAGGTTTCATTGTTCACAGTGTTATTAGCACACAATGTTTGCTGTTCACAGTGTTAAAGTGGCAAGATCATCTTTGGATCCACTATTAAATCTGTTTTTTTTAAAGTAATTTCTTTTTATGTTTCTACATAATATTACTAGAACTAAATGACGTGTTTCATGGGTATTTTATAGGGCACAATTATAGAATAAGTAAGCAGCTATCATATGTGCAAGATTGTCTTATATTAGTGGATTAAATTGGCATCTCACAAGACTCGATGAGCGAAGTACTAAATAAAAATCACTAGATGTAACTCTTTCCCCAAGACGCTTCAATGTACTACCTTTGCATTATCCATCAGTAGGCATTCAATAAGCAATCCATCAATCAGATTCTTGAAACAAGTTCACAGAGCTTGAATGTTGCCTTCCTGCGTGACTTGCACTCATTATCCTGTTTTTCAGGTACATGTTTTTTGCAGACATGGGCACATCTGTCAAGGTGAACTCAGCCAAGATCGAGCGCTCATTCATGGACGGCAGTCACAGGCTGGTGTTCCACCTGTCCAAGATACTGGCTCCACGGGCACTGACAGTGGACATCATCACACAGAGGGTGTACTGGATCGACAGCCATCTTGATCACGTGGACGCCGTCGACTACAACGGACTCAACAGGTGAAGATAAGGTGTTTAGTCGTCTCTCTGCTGGTGAAGGGTGGGCATTTAGTTGTCTCTCTGCTGGTGACGATTGGGTGTTTAGTCGTCTCTCTGCTGGTGAGGATAAGGTGTTTAGTTGTCTCCCTGCTGGTGAAGATAAGGTGTTTAGTCGTCTCTGCTGGTGAGGATAAGGTGTTTAGTCCTCTCTCTGCTGGTGAGGATAAGGTGTTTAGTCATCTCCCTGCTGGTGAAGATAAGGTGTTTAGTCGTCTCTATGCTGGCGAGGATAAGGTGTTTAGTCGTCTCTCTGCTGGTGAGGATAAGGTGTTTAGTCGTCTCTCTGCTGGTGAGGATAAGGTGTTTAGTCGTCTCTCTGCTGGTGAAGATTGGGCATTTAGTTGTCTCTCTGCTGGTGAGGATAAGGTGTTTAGTCGTCTCTCTGCTGGTGAAGATTGGGCATTCAGTCGTCTCTCTGCTGATGAATATTGGGCATTCAGTTGTCTCTCTGCTGGTGAAGATTGGGCATTTAGTTGTCTCCCTGCTGGTGAAGATTGGGCATTTAGTTGTCTCTCTGCTGGTGAAGATTGGGCATTTAGTTGTCTCCCTGCTGGATTAATTGAAAGCCGCGGTAGTTTAGTGCTTCTGTTGTTGCTTTTTAGCGAAATCCCTGCAATGATGTTGAGAAACAAAATAAAACTCTGCTTGATTACAGCAGTATTAGTAGGTTAGTTATCTCCCTGCTGAATTAATCGAAACCTGTAGCAGTTTAGGGTTTGTTTTGTTACTTATGGGTGAGAGATTCTTGCAACAGTGTTGAGCAACAAAATAAAACTCTACTTGACTATCGGTGAAAGAAGGGTAAAAATATCAATTTGTGTTCTGCCTTTGGATTAGTTGAAGTAGCTCAAACAGAGGTGGGTTCTGTTGAGGAGGACAAGTTTCATTTGCCTCTTATCAAATTGCTAACAGTAATTTTTTTAGGATTTCGGGAATTAAAACAGAATCCTCTCTACTCGTGAATAAAAATTACCAGTTCCATAGTCATGGTATATACACGACGAAGCCCAAATGCCAGGATATTCACTAATAAATTTCAACATATTGTGTCTGTGACCCATTGCACAGAACAAATGTCGTGCTACAAGAGTCACAACTGTGTGTTTAGTCAATATAACTTTCGTGGCACTACGACCATTCTGTGCAATAGGCTGCTGGTGTGCATTTGAGGTTAGCCTAGTGGTTACTGTTGTGCATTACTATTGCAGGCGTAATGTGGTGCAGGGAGGTTTGAACCTGCCATCCGGCACCAGTCTGTCAGTGTTTGAAAACCAGCTCTACTGGACCGACGTCACCAAGATGGGTCTGACTCGTGCCAACAAATTTGATGGCAGCAAGTCCCTGGAGCAGATCTACAGAGAGATCGGCAGCAAGCCCAACAGTGTGCGCATTTTCCACAATGCCGTCCAGCCCATTGAACACAGAGGTACTTGTGGAACTGTCTGTCTGCGTTAGACATGGAGCAAACTTATTTTGTTAATACTTGTACCTGTCAGTACATGCAGACAGCTGTTAGTCAATGTTAGACATGAAGCAAGATGATTTATACATGTACCTATCAGTCTATGTTAAACATGCAGACAGCTGTTAGTCAATGTTAGACATGAAGCAAGCTGATTTATACATGTACCTATCAGTCTATGTTATACATGCAGACATGTGTTAGTCAATGTTAGACATGAAGCAAACTGATTTATACATGTACCTATCAGTCTATGTTAGACACGCAGACATATGTTAGTCAATGTTAGACATGAAGCAAGCTGATTTATACATGTACCTATCAGTCTATTTTAGACATGCAGACATGTGTTAGTCAATGTTAGACAGGACACAACTTGTCAGTTCATGTTAGCCTGTTCGACATGCTGTCCTTGTATACTCTTCATTGTACTAGTGATTAATCACTGATATATTCTAGCATTCCTCAGTTCTTGATGGGATAGAACTGGATGTGTACATGGTCTAGCATGCAGTGGTCGAGATGTAGCGAGTCTGCCTCATAACCCAAAGGTCAAGGTTCGAGCCTAGCTCTTGCCATCATGTAGCACTTAAGCAAAGTGCTTAGATCCACACTGCTCCAGTCCACCCAGCTGTAGACCCAGTAGGATGAGATGTAATCATGAATATTAACCTTCTAGTGCCTGAAATGACAGCTTAGATTGCATACTCCCCAGGGGGTTGAGAAGGTGTAATGAGTACACATCGATCCTATTGATCAGGGTAATAATAGTGTAGCCCATTGAGTGCACTCCTTGAGCGCGATATAAATAAACTATTAATATTATTATTCTGTCATGTGTGGGTGAAACATTCCCGCTACGATGAAGAGCACTAATTATAATAATAATAATTATTATAATTATAATTATAATTATAATATATCTTTATTATCCAGGAGGAAATTTGTTTACATTGTTAAAGGCCTTTGTGAAATGTGTTTACATTGTACGAATTCATTAACACAAACATTACAGTTCTCGTACTTTGAATTAATCCTGCAGGTAACAAATTTGCAGAAATTCTGCCAACACACAAGTGTCATACACAGCTAATTGATATGTCCCAGTAGTATGCCCACATATATTATTATTATTGACAGAGAGACACACAGACATATATTTTATTTTAATCTCACTCATGTATACTGATAATGACTTCTTTGACATTCATTGAAGGACAAGACAACGATACTGTCATATATACTGTACATGTTTCCATTTGGTGTTGTGTAGTGAACCCGTGTGGTGCCAGCCCCTGTAGTCATATCTGTGCAGTGACCCACACTACGGACAACAGTGGGCTGGGGTACCGCTGTCTGTGCAGTGCAGGGTTCAAGCTGGAGAAAGACCAAACAAACTGTACAAGTGAGCCAGTCTTCTTTTATCGTCTCTAATGTATATCAAATTCCCCCAGAGGGGAATACAGTCTTATCTTTGTATCATATTCACCTCTGATATCTTGTTATTGATGTAGAACCATTTGAAATAATATTGACAGTAGGTTTGAGTTTACATGGTTTCTATAGTAGTTATAATAAACACTATCGTCGTCGTTGTCATCATCATCATCTTCTTCATCATCTACATCATCTACATCATCATCATGATCATCACCATGATCATCATCATGATCATGATCATGATCATCATCATCATCATCATCATCATCATCATCGTCATCATCTTATCATCATCTTGTCATCATCTCGTCATCATATGATGTTACTAATTTCCTGTACTTCTGATAAAGTTTCTTCTCTTCCACTGCCTGTTTTCAGAGGTGACCCAGTTCATCCTGTTTGCCTCGATGCAGTCTATACGAGGCATTCCTCTGGAGGAGCCTACGTCATATGCAACTGACGCAATCCCACCAATCATAGGCCACCGTCGAGGTCACATGGGCATGAACTACGTGGCCGTGGATTATGATGCCGAGAACGAAACCGTGTATTTCTCCGACGTCAGGAACAGAGTTATCTACCAGGTACAAGTCGGACAATCTGGTGAGCAAAAAACCTACCTGCCGTCATTTCAACACTATTATTATACTGTAAAGCACTTAGATTACGCGGATGCAAGTTATGCCAGTAGCAGACTAGGCCTAACTCTCGGCGAGCCAGCTCTGCGCGCCAGCTCTGCGAGTTGAAATCTAAATCTGCTATGGCATCTCGACGACCTATATGACTGCGACACAGCTTGCCGAGACGATTTCCAAAATCAAACTTGCAGTCAAACAGACTGTCGCAGTATTTTACGCTAGTCTGCTACACAGTCTTTGGTATCTCTGCGAGATATATTGGTACTCATCCAATCAAATCCATTCTCTAGTTCACATGACTCTAAAATGGCAGCCTCCATGACCAAAAAGGGTAGTAACTCATAGTTCTGGTGGCTGTGTGGTCTGTAGCACACTAGCGCGCTGTAAAATACCTCGCAGTCGTGAAAACTCGCAGAGCTCATTTCGTAGTCTGCTACTGGCTTTATGTGCTAATGTTAAAATTTACTTCTTAGCGGGAATACAATTACAGACATTGTCAAAAAATATATCAATATATAAAAAATCTCTATATATATTCACTAGCGTAATATTTTTACGTTGAATTAAATTTGAAGTAACTTCATTAAATTATTCATTCATAATTTCCAGTACCCTTTAGGCTGATTGGGAAATTTGTATCTGTCTGCCGAGAAAGAAACCTACTGGATACTATATTGTATTCCGAGGTCCTGTTCTATAGAACATATTATGTAAAGGACATTTAAGATGCAAATATTTCTTTTAGAGCCCACACCCCTGGTTGTGAACAGTATCCGGTCGGTAGAGGGCATGTCCATCGACTGGATCGCCAAGAACCTGTACTTCAGTGACTACGCAAGAAGCTCCATATCAGTTGTCAGGCTGCGTAACCCTGGCGACCGCAGGGATATCATCAAGGAACTGGGCAACCCGCGTTCTGTTGTGGTTCATCCTCTGAAGGGGTATGTGCATGTCAGTGTTTGAATTAAAGGGGATCCTGGGGAGACATTTGAAAATCTGCAATTTTAAAGGTATGGGACCCCCTGCAAATTACAGATTTGACCACCATTAACATTGGACCTATGGAAAAGGACCCCCTTATTATTTTCTGAATTTCTAACACTGCCTACATAGTACATCGGCAATCCGTTACACAGATATTTATAGCCTGGGAATTGATTTTTGTGATATTTCCCACTGATAATGTCTATCTAATAGTCCAAATGCTAACATGACATGATGGATCTGGGTCTGTTCATCAGAAAAATCATAGCTGTACGAGTCGTATCTCACTAAACATGTGTAATGCTTTTTTACCAGTATTGCTATAGTCATTCTGAGGAATTGCATCCAGATCTATGGCGCCAAGAGAGATGTCCATTTCCCTCTAAAGATACTGCTCATTTCATTTGAAATGATAAATATCTATGACATAAATAGTGATGAGATCTATTTCATCTTCTGTGATATGATCTATTTCATCTACAGTGATATGATCCATTTCATCTACAGTGATATGATCCATTTCATCTGTGATATGATATATACTGAACAAAAAAAGAAACTTCATTTTATTACAGAATTCCTCACAAGAACCCATTGCATATTAAAATGTCCAACTTGGTAAAATATGTCTTGCCCATATTCTGGCATGTCTTTTCAAGCATTTATACTCAGTTTTCCTGAACAGTGCGCATGTATGGACCATTTTTGTGTAAAGAATTAAATAAGTGTGCAGAAGATCATGTGACCATTTCATGGGTGCCTCATTCACGAGTTGTACTGAAAGTGGTGCAAGTGTTTGGTTGCAGCCAACAGGCGATACATACTCTATGGACCTGTGTTCAGCTACGAATCAACAGTAGGTCGTCCACGATAAGGAGCAACATGAGTGACATCACATATATGGATGATGGACAAAATACACCTGTGCAATCGCTATCATCGCCATTTAATCGTCTCTGGAGTTGTTCAAGGGTTGGGTCACCCTTTTATTTATTTTATTGGGGTTTTAAGTCGCTTTCAAGATTCTTTCACTTATATCACGACGTCTCAGTTTAGGGCAGGAGGAAACCCGCAACATCCGTAGCGCTGAATGTTGCAGTAAACATTGCAGTAAACATTGATGCCGGGCCCCCGGGGCCGGATTTGAACCTGGAACCTTTGGCTCCGAAGTCCAACTGTTCTACCACTGCGCTACCACCCGCCCCTGGGTCACCCTACAAACCAATCTGAATTGGTTGCACTCTGCGTGTCTTGGTGCTAGTCGTTCCGATACCTAGGTCCAGATTTGACGTCACCTCACCATCACGTAGTGGGTCATAGCCCAAAGAAAGTAATGAGAAACAATGATGTTTGGTCTGGCGTCCGTTAAGCTAAAATAATTAACATGACAGAAAACTACAGTTTGTTGCCTTCTTTTAATCCATTTCAAAGTATAATTTATCCCAAATCAAGTTTCTTTGGTGGCTCAGTATATTCATCTCACTATTTCATTTTCTGTTATATGATGTATTTAATATTCTATGATATGATGTATTTCATCTCCAGTGATATGATCTATTTCATCTCCAGTGATATGATCTATTTCATGCAGGTGGTTGTTTTTCACGGACTGGCTTCGTAACTCCATGCAGACGCCGTACATCGCTCGCGCGTACAGTGATGGCACAAACATCACCAAGATACGACAACACGAACTGGGCTGGCCCAATGGACTGTGTATTGACTTCGCTGCCAACAGACTGTACTGGGTAGATGCCTACTTTGACAGGTACGTCTCTAGATCTATCTATGTCAATAAGGAATGGCTTTGAATGATTTCGTCATTTGCTATGATTTTCATAGTATATTTTGTGGTATCGAACCTAATTGTTTATTGTCTGTGATTAGACCTTGTAATCGTAATATATTTGATCTTTGAATCTTTTTTATTTTTCCCCTTTGTGTATTGTTACTTATATTTATTCTAATTCTATTGAACTGCACAATGTTTTACCTGCATATCTTTCTCATTACGGTAATAAAATGTTTGTTGGTATTATTATTGTTTTAATTTTACTTTTAATTTAAGTTTTACTGCATGCCATTATTTCCTATTCTGTTCAGAATTCAGCACTCTGAATTTTCTGGCAGAGACCTTCAAACACTCACTGGTCACTCTATTACGCACCCATTTGGAATTGCTATTTACAAAGGTATATGTCTTCTTTCACTTTGCACATATTATTGAAAACTCAAGTTTGTATTATCACATGTCAAATACGTTTCTAATTTTGGGCATTTACTTAGTAATCAGCATTTATGCACTGGCCCAAATGACTGATGTAATTTACATGCAAATTTATTGTGAATTTCTGAATTCATTGGGCTGCTAATTAAAGCATACATTCCCTATTAAACCTATTCCAGCTTGTCATTCTACATGGGGTGTCATCGCGTGTGGGTGAAATATTCCTGCACTAATTAAATCAATCAAATCTACGTGAGGTAGAGGGTGCTCGTGACCATCGCATAAACACCAAAATCAGTGTGCTGTTCCACAGAATTAAAGTAGCACTACCAAAGCCATAACTTACTATACAGACATAGTCTTGTGATTGTTATTTGGAATGTGAACCTATTCCAATTAAATTTGTTTAAATTTTTTTTAATGTAATTTCAAATATGGCCACATTATTTCCTGGCATGTGGAATCGGAATCTATTAAATGTAAATTAAAATATGGCCACATTATTTCCTGGCATGTGGAATCGGAATCTATTAAATGTAAATTAAAATATGGCCACATTAATTCATGGCGTGTGTTAATCGGAATCTATTAAATGTAAATTAAAATATGGCCACGTTATTTGCTGGCGTACAGACTACATCTACTACACGGACTGGCGTCTAGAAGCCATTGTGCGGATCAACAAGCGTGGGCGTCAGGAGACCAAGATCAGGTCTGGCATGGGAAAACTGATGGGAATAAGGGTGTACGATCATGATCTGCAGCCAGCTTCAAGTGAGTAAACATCCCATCAGTTTCTCACCCACCATTGTAATAACCTGTGAATTGCTTCTCAGTGTCTATTGATAGTATAAACCTATATGTCCTTATTCAGTGAAAAGTATCCACTTCTCGGGTTTTTTAAACGCAAGTCAGGATCCATGCATAAGGAATTCACAGTGTCTGTATGTATATCTCCTGGGCTTTTTTAAAATGAAGGTCAGAATCCGTGCATAAGGAGGAATGGAGACTGCTCCCACTTCTGCTTCCCCGTGCCCATATCGGGAGGCCTGGTACGGGTTGGACGACACTGCGGATGCCCCTACGGCATGAAGCTGGGCAACAACCAGAGGACCTGTGAAGCCAACCCTGACGAGCCGAACCCCAATAGCTGCCAAAGTGGTTTGTTCCAGTGCACCAATGGCCGGTGCATCCCACGAGGCTACAGATGCGACAAAGACAACGACTGCTTGGATAACTCCGATGAAGAGAATTGTCCAGCTGGTGAGGACGTCTACCTATTGACAGGATCCGCAGATTTATTTCCAGAGATTTTGAGCCTCCGGAAGTGATTTCGTATACCTGGCTGTGGCTGTTTCAGTTGAAAACAATATTTCCAATTCTCATTACTGTATTGAGCTGTAACTTGCCCCTAAGTTTACACCATTTTTTTTATTTTATTACACTTTCATGCTTAAGCTCTGTCCTATAGCGTGTACATATGTTGATCACAGTTACTGGTGTTACAGATACTACGTGCGCGTCCAACAGGTTCAGGTGTGATAGTGGCCGCTGTATCAGCCGTGTCTGGGTGTGTGATGGAGACAATGACTGCGGAGATATGTCCGATGAAAAGAATTGTCGTAAGTTCCATTTCCTATTTAAGAAAAAAATATTAACATTTATTTTTTACTTCAAATTCATATCTCAAGAAGTTATTGAAATGTAATCAAATGATAAGTAAGTTCCGTTTCCATTTTCAATTATTTTATTTAAATCTTTTTAAAACTTTAAATTAATATTGCAGAAAGATATTGAAATTTAATCAAATGACAAGTATTTTTTATTTTATATTTTATATAAATTGTCTTTTTTCTTGAGAAATGATACATACCATTATTTACTTTCCTTATTCACTTTTTATTATCTGTACATTTTTGGTATTTGACAAATTATTCAGCGGACAAGACTTGCAATCCTGTTGAGTTTAGCTGCAACAACTCCCTGTGTATCTCCAAACAACTGCTCTGTGACACTGACAATGACTGTGGAGACGGCTCAGATGAAGGAGATTTCTGTGGTTAGTAGACTAGCAGACAATATTAATATTACATGGAGATGTTTAATTTATAGTCTGTAAGACATATTAATTTTTAATTTAATTTAATAGTCCATTTATATAGCGCATGACTCCATTCATGCTCGAAGCACATTATTACCCCGGCACATTATTACTCCTGTGTACATTCAATCTCCTTCTCAACTCCCTGGGGACCATACAACCCAAGCTGCCGTTCAAGGCGCTACAAGGTTATCATTCAAATGTCCATCTCATCCTTCTGGGTACCCATTCTCTGCTGGGTGAACAGAAGCATTATTGAACTAAGCCACTTGCCCAAGGTGACACCAAAAGTTTTTCAGCCTGTGATTCAGTGTGGGGCAGGAATGAATCCTAAATACGATCAGGTTCTCAGTCACCCATCCACGAACCAGCCGAGCTCTAATGTGCTTCACTTTAACCTGAGCGGTCAGCCGTGCAATGCATGGGACCATGTGCCACCAATATACAAGGAATTCCCTTCACCCAGCAAGTGACAATACTTCAGTACTCTCATAGCATTATATGAAATGGTTCGATTGTGGCGAGTGGTTGTATATATAATGAAATATATTTACTAGTTACTTAATCATTTATTCATAAATTTATCTAACAGCATTTGATGAATAAATGAATATTAGTCCAGATGTCACTAATATACAGGGATGAGAAAAGGAAATTGTCTTTAGTATCCAGGGGATGCATAATGTGGCCAGGTTTATAAGTTCGACCCCAAATCCTCGAAATATATGGATCTGCACAAGATTCTCTATCCTCAATATTTCATTGGAGATATTTAGTCAACAGACCACCAATTGGAGACCTTTTGAGCAATAAAATATTTGCTCACCTTCACAAACCAACAATTTACCATACGAGACAAGTGTTGGCCATTTTCGTTTTATGTTAAGGAATCTGGAGAATGTTAACCAATGAACATGTTACATGAGCCCTGTTGGGAAAACAGCTCAACCAATGAAAAGCATCACAGAACATTACAGAACTCACTTTACAGAACACAGGGAAAATCAATGACCGGTATTCCCCAGGAATTAACAGAACATTCAAACCAAGTCAATGATAAGAATATGATTTATATAACAAAGCACTTCATCGTCAATGAAAAACATAGCATTCAAAGGATAATTATACAGGCAATTCTTGCAACCCATTTTCTTAATATTACTGAATGCATTTATTCTTTCACTGCAAATAACTCACAAACATTTGTCTCTAGAAACAAGACATTCTACTAATTGTCATCAGCTGTGACAAGATATCCTTCGATAAGCAAGACATTTTTACACCGAATGATCATTCGACATATATAGAATTTTATTGAGATTGATAAATCTTCTTCGGAATCCACCTTCCTGAAATTTTCGTAGATGGTCGCCAAATATATTATCACTATCAGAATTCTGTTGGCCGATTCTCAATCTCCATCGCTGAAGTGTTCCTTGTTCACGTGACAACAATCATACGATGCTCATGTACCACAACACAGTTGTCTGTCCTTGGCGGTAAAGTAAGTCTGGATAAGCTCACCAGCGATAGTGAGCATAAGCTCTGTTTGCTACGCATTGCTTGTGAAGTTCCTGCTTTTTTCGTACACTCTTGCCCTGAAACAAAAAATGTGCAATGAAATACACGAAAAACAATCCTTTTGAAAGGACATGCTATTCTTATGATTAATGTAGTTATATAAATAAATAAGGCAATAGTTATTTGATTATCTGGTTTACAGATTTTTCTGTGATAATTTTGGCTCGGGCAGTCGAAAATATAAATAAATATAATTTGATATTTTGATCAGTCGGGTCCAACATAAAAATAATAATAATTGGAGATTATGAATGGTCAGTTGACATAAAATAAATATAATTGAATAATACAATTGTTAGAAACATCAGTACACATAAATTGTTCAGATTTTAATGTACAATTACTTTCAAAGAACTGCTTGTCAATAGCAGTAATTGCTATAGATTAGATTTTTGTTATACAGATTTACCAGTAACCAACCAAATTGACTTCAACTTTGTGTCAAACCATTGCCTGCTGGTCTTTGTTCATGTCCAGTGATGGTTTCCATGACTTGTTCCTTCACCATTTATTATTATAATTTTATTAATATTTCTATTTTCCAAAGTGGAAAAAATCGGGTCGGGGGATCGGTAAACCAGGGAATCAAATAACTATGGCCTAATAAAAAAAAAAATATAGTCCATTTATAAAGCACATGACTCCATGCTTATACATGCTCGAGAGCTAAAAATTACTATTTACACCGGCCAATGTTATTCTAAAACTCACAATAATCTAGTGTTCTGTAATTTTAACATAATCCTTTATTGCTATGTTCTTGCCTATAAAGAGTTAGTCACCAAAATTATGTCTTTCGTAATGCAGTACCCACAACTTAAAGGATTTGAGCAAACCAACTGCAGACATATCCTACACTACTACACTTACCTCCCCGTGGAAGGCATCTAACAGTTCATAGGCCAGCTTCCTTTCCATGGGTATTTTCCTTTCCTTGTCTCTGCAGCTCTCGATGAGCCATTTCATAGCCTTGAAATTGCTGTACTTTGGTTTACATGAAGTTGGAACCTGATAACAGAATGTTCCCCAAGAGGTGAATTAGGACACTAGTTTGTGATTTACAAGATACTTCAGAATAATCAGCTATTTTTGTTGTTGTTTTCTTAAATATTTATTTTTTGAATTTGTCTCCTTATTACAATTTTTGTGTTATATATATATACATATATATATATTTTCTTTTTCTTTCTAAGAGTTACTTTCAAGATTCTTTCATGTATATCACAGCTTGCCAGTTTAGGACAGGAGGAAACCTGCAACATCCCTAGTGCTGAATTTTGCAGTAAACCTGTGAGCACCGGCTGGTACTGACAGACCAAGGATGATATCTCTGATGATACCTATTAATATCGCATTAGAAAGATTAATTTTCGTGAACATTGATGCCGGGCTCCTGGGACGGAATTTGAATTATTACAATATTGAAATTGCCATGTTCCAATAAGCTGAAAAGTGTCCGGAATGACGTATTTAGCGAAGGTCACTGTAAACCATCGTTCACCTGATAAGCGACTCCACCCTTGACGATTCTGGTGAGGATGAGAGCTGGCTGGCAGTTGTCGATGGCTCGATGGACAACGTTGACGGGGTTACATACGATGTTGTCCTGGTCTTCGGGGTTGGACTTGAGGAACTTCTCCACCTGAATACGCTTGATGTTCTCCAAAGTCTGGGACAGAAACAAACACCAGGTTGTTGTTTATGTCCAACCCTGACTTTTCCCGCAAGTGAAATTAATGGAATAAATCAGAAGTCAGGACATATACAATTATTTCACAATAATCTGTAAATTCCAAGTGACAGGTAGGTTATTGTACATATTGCCCATTTAATGAAGATTAGTGCAATTAAAGTTATAATCACTTCACTTCCTTGTAGAAGAGTAAATGGTTGTTTCACAATCAGGGGTACTCTTTGGAAGGGGGCAATATTACAAGTTGATTCTGCTGAAGGTATGAATTGTGATGTGTTTAGTAGAGCATCCACTAGAGAATCTCTTGGTGATCAGAACAAACAAGAAATTGTGAAAATCAAATAATATTTAATGAAAATATGGCTATTTCTTGTCTCCAAAATGACAATTTATGGTTGTTACGAGCAGCCACTTGATATTTTCCCTTTTTCAGGAGTTAAATACATCACAAAGATATGTCAAATCATAGATTTGTACTATTTCCATGTGTGAAATCGCATGTCAAGTTATGCTTGCATATCAAGATGAAGTCACAAATTGTTTTATATGTCTCCACAAACCATACCAATGAACATCACCCTATGTTACAATTAAACTTAAAGGGGTGGGGTGGGGTGGGGTGGGGTGGGGTGGGGTGGGGTGGGGTGGGGTGGGGTGGGGAGGGAGTGCAAATTGTACCAGACGTTCAGTTGCAAAGCAAGTGGATCCAAATCAGGAAGTCACTTGCAAACATTATCTGTATTGTTGGTACACGTCAAGTGGCTAATGCTGGAGAACAATTCTGATTCTCCCCAAAAGATTTTGAAAGGATCGGAGACACTGTTAAGGAGAAAACCATTCAATTCAAATGAAGTAGTACTTATTGGTTAGTTGCAATGACGTAACAACAGTAAACATCTATCTGAGCCCTCACATGGCCACACTACTGTTAAAACAAATTTACTTTTGTAGTGTCCGTACCCTAACCCATTGTATCCCATTAAAAGCCCTGACAAACTTTTAAATACTTAGTTTGTGCAAAAACATTTTAGTACAGTATGCTCAAAATATGTACCTATCAACTGGTCATATTTAATATTTGATTTGCTAGAGTTGAATTGTTACCCAAAGTGGCTGCTAAAGTGTATCCTTGATTGTGAAATAGCCGAAAGAATATGTATATGAGTACAATGACGTCATCACCACTGTCAACCTGGCGTCATGGCCATTGTTACTCGTCACTACATGCTGTCATAATGGATAAGATTGACAAATGGAATTACAGATTTTCTGAAACCAAAAACGGGACAACATACCCGTTCCATTATATCCTGAACTCGGCCACGGTTACCCCCCTTGATCATCATGCTGGTAAACTTTCTGAAAATTGACAGAAATACATGTATACTTCCTCCATACACATTAAATCTCAATATTGGGGATATATTCACCTAATGCAACTAAATACATGGCTGTCACAGTAGTAAAAGTACCAAATCTGCCACTTAATAATAAGTTAATTATATATACCCTTGTTTGTGACTTTCCATCAATGAGGATGTTTTCTAACATGCTTCTCAATATTGAGTTTACAATTCATGAAAACCTTGTTGCCATGGTTATGAATTGACCACTGTGTACTCACTGTATTCTGTCATCATAATACACTGATGATGAATGTTGATTTCCGGCTGCTCTGATTGGCTGGAACTTGCGTGGATCTGACTCATCCAGAGGCTTGGCCAACTCCTCCTTGTTTAGTGTGGGCTGCTGGTAATGAGGGGGGTAGATGGCAGCTTTTACAGCGGTTGTCCTGAATACAAAACATGCACATGTGATAATATGATTGGCCATAGTACACCCATTTGATAGTGTGCACTAAACTCAGGCATGGCAAGAGTATTTGTTAGTAGTAAACATTACGATACATTAGTTTTAGAGTGAGTTTTACTATCAAATATAGTATATACATTTTGGCAAATGTGGAGATCTGGGGCACCCCTCTATTTGACCAATTGTCGGGGATAGGGATAAGGTTAATATTAGCACAGACATATAGATATGCATCTAGGAACTACATAATCACTGTTTTTGTGATAACTCTAGTTCAATCTGCTGTCTGCTGTCCAACCGCTGTTCCATAAATTCCGATTTGGCCCCTGGTCTCCACCTTTGACTTTGGATTATGCACCATACTAACGGGAAGGATGTCACTTGCCAGGTGGAACGCTAATTAGCATAACAATGGATCTTCATATGCGTGACCTTGCGTGGGAAATAATGTGAAATTATGGAATATGGTACCGTGGAAAATGATACCATTCGGAAACGACCTTCTACAATATTTTCAACATTGTGTGCACGAAAACTGATGCTCTTTTGACCATGTTGACACTTTCGCAAGCTTCGTTGTTAGGTACTTTACGAATTATGGAAATAATGAATTACCATGAAACAATAAATAACTTACGATAATTTACTTATCCGCATTAAAGAAGAACAAAGCTTCAATAGCTCATATGCAGACTTTCTTGGGTAGGCCCCCGCCATGTTGTTTCTAAGCCGGAAGTGCAGTAACAAGAGATATTCTTGTTTCCGGATAAAAGTCTATTGCGGCTTTTCAAGTTTCTATTTAATCTGTTCTAAGTTAGGAAACAGTTGTTTTAGTGGTTATAGAGTAATGTTGTTAATGCGACAGTTGTTACCTTACTAATCAGCTGGTAATTGAGCCATTGAGGTTTCCCTTACATGATCATGTAATGCATGATTCTAAGTCATTCTCATTGCATGTCGCTGACAACTTCGACAAGGTAGTGTAACTAAGTGCACTACAGGATACAGGTAGAGTTCTTTCTGCAAATATTTATTCAATATATCACTGTATATTAGCCTATAATAAGCAAGGTGAAAGATGTTTTGTGATGCCAGTTAATTATTATTACACTCAATTATCACTGATTATAGCTACTTGAGTTGGACCCTTGAGTTTACCTATGTTGATCTATTTATTAAAGTAATTTTTTACATTAAAGCATTTTTACCATGTATGTTTATTCCTTTCTTTTCTGACATTTCCCCCCCACTTCAGACTTTAGCTCTCAACCCATCTATCAAGAGTCTGGTCAATGAGTTACAGCTGCAATGAGCTCTGCTATGGAGACGCTGTGGTACGACCACTTCCAGGGGGCCGTGTATCCACTGGACCTTCATGCCCAGGCCAACACCAGCAGGTCCAAGACCTGCAAGATGAAGAGCCTCGTCCATCTGTGTTCAGCCTTCATCGTCCGAGACTCCACCATGACGCTGGCAGCCGTCCGCGTGGCGCCACAGACTCTTTGTCTTCCACTGATGACCGAGGCCCTCCTGGCCAATAAGGACCGAGCCGTGGAGGTTCTGCTCTCCCATTGGTCGCTGCCGACCATGTCCCTGGCTAGACTGGCACCGTTGGTGTTCACGTCGGTGCTGCCTCTGTACAACTCTGTGTATCTGGCAAACATGGTCAGACAGAGTCTGCGCTACACAACCACCATGGCGCACACCTTCATCGAGAGTCTGCGAAAACACAAACCCACCAATCTCAGGTTCCTTGACCTTACTGGCTACCCTACTGGTAAGTAATATATGAATATTTAGTCACATGTATCTTGCCATTTATAAGGGTTGACATTGGAGCGGAGCACCATATAGCATGTTTATGTAGTTTAGCCCTCTCCCTGCTGGAGGCAACCGGAGATGCCCTAAAGAGCTGTGCCTAATCCATCAGGGAGAGGGTTAACTATGGTAAATGCCTGAAATGTCCATGAAACTAGTTCTTTGATACAGGACTAGCGCTGATCATAATAATGTTAACTGCTGGTTTGGGAGTCCGATTTAATATGAAATGATGTGTAAATTGTAAGCACCCAGAAAGTAACTGAAACCATGGTATTGTATAAACACAAATAAAGACAAGACAAGATATAAAGGTAATTTAATATAGTGCATGTTAAACATGTGTTAGGAGAATGTGTTTCATAAAACCAAACTTAATGCCAGTCATTTAAAATGATTGGATAACACAAGATTCAGAAGGGACATGGTTATTTGTTTTTGCTTTCTTTAGCCAGTAGAGAGGCTATATTGTTTTTAATAATTTCTTACAGACCAACAATTAATAATTCTAATAATACAATGTTTGATTCTATACTATTGTTTCACAGCCGAGGTGATCGTGTACTTCCTGGCTTCACACGTCATGCTGGCGTTCACAGAGACTCAACAAAACCTACGTATCCAGTACTACAATGACAACATGCCTGTGCAAAGTAGTTCAAAGCTGCCAGCCCACATAGAACCTGTACAGCCTGTTTTACCTGATGACTGCAGTGAGTAGGAATCGCCTCTGTTTGCCTGACAGCCGCATTGACACAGACTGTTTTGTCTGCAGTTTTAGCCGCATTGACACAGACTGTTTTGTCTGCAGTTTTAGCCACATTGACACAGACTGTCTTGTCCTATTGTCTGAAGTCTTTTTAATAATAAATGTTTGATCGTTTTTTGTAATGCTACTTTGCAGAGTAACAGAAATTATCCGAGATTACATTTGAGGAAAATTGTATTGTCTATGGTCATTATGGTAATGGTGGTTTAATTTGTGTCTAGGTTAACCCTCTCCCTGCGGTATTAGACACAGACATTTGAGCATCTCTGGTTGCCTTAAGCATGGAGAGGGTTAATAAAGTCATAGCATTAGGTGATATGATTCATCATTGCATTGACCAGTTATACTGCATAGCAATTAATATCATATATACTAATTCCATTCTTCCCCCCAAAAATATCGATAATTTGGCCAGAGGTTATGAAGCGTTTTTGAATAGTTTCATGGTCAATTCAAATTTTGCATGAGAATCTGTGAACAAAACCTTGATAACAAAAAGTTAAGCATGACATACTGGAAAAGGCTTTGTAACCTTGTGGCCAGATATAAATGAGTCCCTGAATATTTCACCATATTACAGGCATACTGATCAAGCTGGATGCGTTTGTGACGTCCGAGTCCACCCACAGTCAGCTGTGCAAGGCCCTGAAAGTGTCAACGTCGCCCCACTGCCGAGTCCGCATGTGCATCATCAAACTGGGCGTCACCTGTCTGGGCGAGGCCAGGCTCGTCACCCTCTTCAAGGTGCTCAGTGCCCAGGTGAGCTCAAGCCTCTTACTATAGCAGGACGAGATGGAATTATCAGTGTGGTTAAAACATTCTAGCACCTGAACTGTCAGCTTGGGTCATTTACTTCCCAGGGAGGTGAAAAGGTGAAATGAGTGCACAGTAATCCATTGAGTCATCATATACTTTGTTTGTGTAGATGTAAATGTCACTATACAAATGCATCTCAGTGCTGCCACAGGTGTTGCAAGTTTCTGCCTGCTGTAAATTGACAAGCCGTGAATCAAGTGAAATAATGTTGAGTATTCAAAATTAAACCCAAACAATTACTAACATAACTAATGGCTCAGCGCACCATAGTTGTAATTATTTTCAGGTGATGTAGCACAGGAATTTAGAAATTTATTCGAAATGTATTACTCTTAAGAAGAATGAATATTTTGCTTTCAATTTAGGGTTATAATGTATTTATAAATGTTTTAACACCATGAAGGTTTGTTTTCAAAGTATTGACTTCATCTTCTTTCCTATCTTGCCTATAGAGCCATAAGTCTTCCTGCTGTATCTACCATAATTACCCTAATAATTTGAACCCTGTAACATGTCTAATAGTTTGAACACCTAAATTAATTGCAAAAATAGAAAAGTTCCTGACCAAAAAATACGAACATGATCAGTTTTATTTTTTAATCATAAGTTTCTAATTATTCTACCACAATCATGTAAAAAAAACAATTTGTGTATTTATATATAATGTATTATTTTAATAAATATTTTGTACTTTAATTTTAATTATATGAACACAGATCATTTAAAGTTTTGTATTTTTCTAATAATTCCAACAGCTACAAATTTAATTATTTTCTCCTGTTCGAATTATTAGGGTGATTAGTCCACATGTTCCAGGTGGAAGGAGGTTAAGATTTATTTATTTATTATTATTATTTTTTAATTGGGGTTTAGACCCGCTTTCAAGATTTGTTTCACTTTCGGAGGTTAAGAAAAGCTTCAATTAACTCAGTATAACTTATATATTTCAGTATCTGGAAGGCCTGCAAGTGAAGTATAACTCACTAACTGCCGACGACATCATCAATTTGAGTCCAGTATTTGCCACGTTTACCAACTTGACTGCCATGGATTTGTCCTGCAACCCTATTTACTTCTTCATGAGCGACTCAGCCACCGACAAACTTTCGGAAGCATTTGCAAACATGCCCAACCTCGTCAGACTCGACCTCAGCAACAACAGAATCAAGACCAAGCTGCGTCGTCTCATTTCCAACATCAACAAACCTCTGCAGTATTTGCGTATTGCTGCTTGTGGATTAACCGTGTCGGACATCACATATTTATCGGTGTCACATCATGCAACAGGGCTCCGCGAACTTGACATCAGCGAAAACTGCCTCGGTATGGCATGTCGTAACCTTGGCAACTTGCTCATCGCTGTATCAAATACATTGCTCGTGTTGGAAGCAGAAGACTGCGGATTGACCAACGAACATTTCGAGGATCTGAGACCGAGCATCTCACGGCTCAAGAAAGTACTGTTAATGAATTTGGCAGAGAATCGTGTTTCCCGTGATGCCTTGGCATATTTGACAGAGTTGATATCCGAGTTATCACAAATACAAGTGTTCCGGACATCGTATCCCACAGACTGCTACGTGGATGATTCCAATGAAGGGGAGGAAGAACTGAGAATATCTCTGGTTGCCAGGCTGCGAGACATTGTATCCAAAGCATCAGAGTCTAGACAACAGCTTGGGATCATGCAACTAGTCATGGTGGAATTGGACAGAATTTTCATGGATGAACATTGATGCTATTTCTTGATGTTTGTAGTTACTGTTGAATGATTTATTTTTCACTCTCTTACCTATTCAAGATTGATTTTGGTCTTACTCGTGAGGCTTGTAAGTTATGTTCTATGACACTTCCATGCAATTTGGGAGAGGGGTTGAAAGAGGATGTCTTTTTAACGGAACACAAACAGAATGTTGAGGGTGGCACACATAGGGTGAATTTACTGGTACCTATGTCGGCCATTATTATGGCTAATATGTAATTTTCAAGAATCCATGCTTTCACGCATCAAAATCCCAACAAATTTCAAATTTCAAAATAGCTCGTTTTTCTGGTCAATCGTTTTTGCTTTTACCAATATCTTGAAAATAGGAATTTTGTAGCATATTTACACAATTATTGAATGTGTTAATGTGTTAACCATAGCTCATCTCTTCAAAACATCTTTGTAAACATTAACAAACTTGGGGATAAAAAAATATTTTAGAGAAAAAATAATCGCTGTTTATAGTGAATTATCATCACTTCATTGTGTTTTCTAAAAATATTATTCTTTTTGAGTCTCTTTCATGTTAGGTAATGCTTCTTCGAGGAAATACGGTAGATTAATTTAGTAAATACTTTATGGAATGAGAAACAAAAGAACTTCAATTTCTTATTTTGTAAAATCTACCATAATCAAAATAAAAAAGTAAAATGTTTGCACCATTAATAAAATATAAGTTTAGCTATCACTAAATATTTTTAGTAAGTATTATTTTATGCAGAGGGGAAATGTCTGAAAGACTGAACAGGCATACAGCTGCAAATCCAAGATGAGCCTTTTTGTCTGTATAAAATAATACTTAAACTCTAAATATGTAGTGATAGCTATATTCAGATATTAACAGATTTTTTTATATTAATGTTTATTATGGTCGTACAAAGTAAAAAATCGGAAAAAAAAAATTTTCATTCCATGAAGTATTTACCGAGATTGTTCTTTTTGCATTCCATGAAGTATTTACCAAGTTAATCTACTTAATATGGGTGTCAATGCATTTCATCTCAAACTAGAACATATAATAAATATTTAAATTTGGGTGGAATTGACCAATTAAGATCAATGACTTTAAACTTTACATGAGAAGTTGTGTAAATTATTTATTAAAATAATAATGAATAATGCTTGTTTAGTTTGTGTGTAAAAGTCTTCACTTTCAGACAATATACAAGAGAAATGCTATGGATTTGAATATTTTACACCAAACTTGTAGTAATATTGCATCTTTGAGGGATGCCATGGAATATTCCCTCCTACCATTGTCAGAGCAGTAAACATATATTTTTGGAGATGCAAAATGAATGTACCAACCAGTGATCACAGGTTTACAGCTACATTCAGCGCTACAGGTGTTTTGGGTTGCCTCCTGCCCTAAACTGACAACAAGGAGTAATATGTCAAAGAATCTTGAAAGCGATTCTAAATCTCCAATCAAAATTTTAAAAGAATTTAAGATATTGGTCATACTTTCGGACATTGGTCACTGTTTAACTGAGGGGCAGGTGGTAGAACATTGGACTTTGGAGCCAAAGGTTCCAGGTTCAAATCCCGCCCCGGGGTCCGGCATCAATGTTCGCGAAAGTTACCTTTCCGATGCGATATTGATAGGATGCGCTATCTGTAGAGTGGCAATGCAGTTATCATCCTTGGTCTTGTCAGTACCAGCCAGTGCTCGCAGGTTTACTGTAACATTCAGCGCTACGGATGTTGTGGGTTTCCTCCTGCCCAAAACTGACATGTCGTGATATAAGTGAAAGAATCTTGAAAGTGACTCTAAACCCCAAGATAGATTTGTGGATCAGACCACAGAAGTACATTTTCTGATGATGCGAGTTAACATCGGTGTTGTCCTTGTTTTGTAGGAACTGTCTCCAGTGAAGAAGGAAGTTGTGAAGCTGGAGGTGACGTCTCCGAAAGTCTCTGACCTCCCAGACGACGTACACGGGCACTTTGAATCTCAGCTGTCGTCAGAATCGGAGCAGGATATTGCTAGAGTTAAAAAAATGGTGTGTAACTGGACGATATGGGTGAAAGGGTGTGTGTGGTTGTGTGAAAGGGTGTGTGTGTGGTCGCGGTGAAAGGGTCTTTGCGGTTGTGGGTCACGGTGAAAGGGTTTGTGGTCGCGGTGAAAGGGTATGTGTGGTCACCGTTAAAGGGTGTGTGTGGTCACGGTGAAATGGTGTGTGTGGTCACAGTGAAATGGTGTGTGTGGTGTGTGTGGTCACAGTGAAATGGTGTGTGTGGTCGGTGAAATGGTGTGTGTGGTCACAGTGAAAGGGTGTGTGTGGTCAGGGTGAAAGGGTGTGTCTGGTCACAGTGAAATGGTGTGTGTGGTCGCGGTTAAAGGGTGTGTGGTCACAGTGAAATGGTGTGTGTGGTCACAGTGAAATGGTGTGTGGTCACGGACACAAAATCGTTGTCGTTGCAGTGTGACCGGTACTACATTCGGCTCTTAGGAAGATTTATTCAACTATATTGTTATTGTTTCGTGCCTGGTGTGAACATGCCTTTAAAACTGTTTTCGGGGTGGGTGGTAGTGCAATGGTAGAGCGTTGGACTTGGAGCCAAAGGTCCTGAGTTCAAATCCCATCCTGGGAGCCCGACATCTGTGTTTGCGAATGTTACCTTTCTGACGCGATATTGATAGGATGTGCTGTCTGTAGAGTGACAATGCAGGTATACTGCAACATTCAGTGCTACAGATGTTACAGGTTTCATCCTGCCCTAATAGTGACAAGCCGTGATATAAGTGAAAGATTCTTGAAAGTGGTGTAAACCCCAATTAAAAAATAAAAACAACTGTTTTCAAGAATGCTTTGCTAAAGTTTGAATTTCTCTTCCAGACTAGAGAGGAACGGAAGATGGACGCGATCATGAAGGCGTTTGAAAAGATGGCTAAGCGTGAGGAACGTCGAAAGGAAGCTCTGGCCAGAATGGATCCCAGAAAGCCCGAGGGAAAGGTGCATACATACCTAGTCACATTGTTTACCAGAATAAAAACTAGTGGCAAATAAATCACAATGGCAACCACCACTATGGAAAGCAGATGACACGTGGTCGAGAGTTGCCTTGTGCGTTAATTTTATCATCTTCACCACAACACCCTCATGGTATTTATTGTTACTTCCATGTGAACTATCGCACCTCAGTAAATTCATATTGATTAATTTTCATTATTGGAATATCATTGCAAATGCCCATCCTAAGTAATGCTTGATTACTTGTATTTCAAAGTGGGTTTTGAAACTAGTTATTATGTTTTTTATCTTGTTGGATATTTTACAAGAGGGGGACAAAAATGATACGCTAAAGAAATTAAACCTCCTTTGTGTCCGAGTTGCATGATTCACTGATTGCAGCCCTGGTTTAGGGATACAAACCTCAGAAAGTCTACTTTGGTCTCAATGCAGTTGTTTCTGAAACATTCATTTTGTAAAAAAAACAAAGCAACAAAAAAAAACCCACTTAATCCTCTCATTGCACAGGTACATCCCTTTAGGGCATCTCCAGTTGCCTTTAGCATGGAGAGGGTTAAAATAACAAAGCGTACCACATTCCAATTCATTACGATTTGTGAGTGGAATGTGTTTTGTCTTGTCAGTGCCAGCCAGTGCTCGCAGGTTTACTGCAACATTCAGCGCTACGGATGTTGCGGGTTTCCTCCTGCCCTAACCTGAGAAGTTGTGATATAAGTGAAAGAATCTTGAAAGCGACTTAAAACCCCAATCCTTTTGAGTTCAATTACATGCTCAAGCTCAAATTGTATCCCATATACAAAGTGTGTGAGGAGGCAGTTCTTGATTGATATAATGCTTTACGTCACTGCAGGAATATTTCACCCATACACAATTAAATGTTTATGGAAGTTATCTTTAAAAATTATCAATATAGGTTACACCGTCTGTACTATCGCAATGCAATTATTCTTAGTTCCTCAGTACCATAATGAATGAATTAATAATTAAAAATAGATCTATGAACATTAAAAAAATGTAAAATGAATAAATAATGCATGAATGAATGAATGAATAATACTTTCATGAAGGCTGGTCCTGTGCTGTGGAATGCCCTACCCAATAATATCCAGGACATCTCAAACTTGTCAGCTTTCAAGATCCATCTAAAATCATTTCTCTTTAAGCGAGCATACGATTAAGCGCCTTTGAGCAGACATTTTTTTCTGACGCTATATAAATCATGTAACTTTACTTTACTTTAATACAAAATACAAAAATAAAAATAAATTAAATAAATAAAAAATATGTTAATAAATTAATATATATAAATAAATTTAATAAATATAATAAATAAATGCTGAAATAAAATAATAAATAAATAAATAAATAAATAAATAAATAAATAAATAAATAAATAAATAAATAAATAATAAATAAATGTTAAAATAAATAAATAAAAATAAATAAATAAAAATAAATTAAATATTAATAAAATATTAATAAAATAATAATTAATTAATGACATATTTTGTGTGTGCAGTACCTGAGGACGGACTACTGCCAGCTGGTGGAGGCTATGGAGCCTGTGATGAGTGTGCGTGAGAAGGAAGACCTGGCCACCACCCTGGTACACATCATGCAGAAACTGAATCAAGCCAACAACTTCCTGTCTGATGTCGTCATGTCAGAGATAGGGAGACTAGGTGGGGACCAACTTATAGTTAACACTAACAGATGAGGTCTAAATTGTGTACCTTAATTTGAAAGAAAATGTATTCAAGTAACCATGAGAGGAATGTCCATGATTCCATGATTGGTCATTTGATGTTTGTAGCACATGGTATAGTATGAAGGACATGAACATTTTAATTTGTATACGATTAATTTTAAATTTTATTTTATTTTTTATTTTTGTATTTTAGTTGTATTTAAAAATATATTTTAAAGTGAAAAATGAGAATAGTGGATGTTTCAAATGATCAGTCATGTAAATGCAATAAACAGTAAAAATTCATCTTTTCGCAGACAATAAACAGTAAAAATTCATCTTTTCGCAGACAACGAGCACTTGACGTTTCGAGGGAACAGTATCGCCACGAAAGCAATGGAAGCCTATATGAAGCTAGTCGGCGAAAAGGTCAGTGTCAGTCAAGGGGAGATAAGTCTAAATTAAAAATGTCCCCAGAGTAGATTTTAACTGTTTACTAGCTATGTGAATTGTGTGTTATACTGGAGAGAAATCTCCTTGGTCAGTCAGTATTGGTTGGTGCTCACAGGTTTACTGCAACATTCATGATTCAGCACTGGATTTTGCAGGTTTCCTCCTGCCCTACCCTGACAAGCCGTAGGATAAGTGAAAGAGTTTAGAAAGGGCTCTAATCCCAAAGTTGAAAAATAAATTGACAAATCTGAAAATTCATGTGTGTGAGCCTTAGGCCAGTCACGTCCAGATTATCGCACTATCGCTCATGTGTGACTTTATCCTACGGGTGGGACTTTGTCCTGTATTTTTCACTAGTGTCTGTGCCCATCTTGCATGGTTTTCTTTTGCTCTACCTGCAGTATTTGCAAGACACGCTGGGGGAGTTCGTCAAGTCGATCATCGAGTCGCCCGACGACTGCGAAGTGGACCCGACCAAGGTACAGAACAACGCACAGCTGCAGTGTCATCAGAAGAACCTGGAGATGTACTCCAACATGGCCTGGGTGAAGGTCATCAACTCCTACTGCTACTTCCCAAGGTCAGTGTATAGGTCAAGATATTGTTACTTCCTAAGGTCAATGTATAGATCTCAACTCCTACTGATCCCTGCTACTTCACTTGTTTAGGTTATGTTATTATCTGCTTCTTTTCAAGGTCAGTATATAGGTCAACTGCCACTTCCCAAGGTCATTATGGGCTAGGTCAAGGACACTGATGCCTCATCAGAGCGTAAATTGTGTTCAAGTCAAGACCTCCAACTTTTCAAAGAAGTCTGTTTTAACATTTAGAACAATATGCAACAGTTGGTTTAGTCATGGTCAAGGTTATCAATTCTGGTGTCAGTATTATGTTATGACTTCCCTTTCAGTCAGATAGAGGTGTAGAACACTTAGAATAGAAATCAACTTCCAGCAGTAATATCTGCACAAATTACTCGGTGTGTGCTCATACAACTTTAGAGAGGAAATCCATTGCAGAAAACTATTATCTGTGTGGATTCCTTGATATATTGGATTACAGACTTCACCTCCTGACAAGATGTGTCTACCTTTTAGCGAGCTGAAGGAGGTGTTCTGCAGTTTCCGAGACCGGTGTCGACAGCGCGGCAAGGAAGACTTCAGCGACAATCTCATCACAGCGTCCATCTTCCTCCGTTTCCTGTGCCCCGCCATCTTGTCTCCCAGTCTCTTCAAACTCACTCAAGGTAAGTCGTTTGCACAATTACTCATCTTATTTTCACAATTACTTATCTCATTTCTAATGTTATGTATCTCACTTCCAGAATTACTTATCTCACTTCCAGAATTACTTATCTCATTTCCAGAATTACTCATCTCATTTCCAGAATTACTTATCTCATTTCCAGAATTACTTATCTCATTTCTAAAATTATTTATCTCATTTCCAGAATATCCTCAGGAGAAGGCTGCCAGGAACCTCACGCTCATCGCCAAGACAATACAGACTCTGGCAAACTTCACAAAGTAAGCAATTGCTGGCAACTCAGCTTTTCCGCGTTTTATCCCTCGCCAGCCTGTTGATGACCTGAAGCCATCGCTGGACACTGCTGTACTGAGAATCCGTACTAAATGTTTCAAATGTTTGTATGTTGTCCAGGTTCGGAGGAAAAGAGGAGTTCATGACCTTCATGAATAGCTTTGTGGACCGAGAGGCTTCCAACATGAAGAACTTCCTCAAGAAAATATCTGTGAGTTCCAATCAAATCGCGGGTGCCAGCCTGGGTATCTTATCACCCTAAGACTCTTATGATATGTCTATTAGATACTGAAAGTATATGTGGGCTCCAGTCCAATAGAATCGGTTTCAACATTTGAGACTCTGTGGACCAAAATAGCGTTATAATGGCAATTAAACACTGAAAATTTAAAATATCCTCATGAACTGATGTTCTTATTTATTATTATTATTTCTTCTTATTATTGTTAGGTCTTGTTTGTATTGCACTACCGTATACCAGGAAATGTTCGAGGCAGGAAACATTCGAGGTATTCAAGGTTAATTTGTCAACCTCGAACTAATTCTACCCACGAAAGTTTCCTGATGCCGTCAGGTTCAA
>JAUTBT010000397.1:0-11275 GCA_032361225.1 Lepetodrilus schrolli | reverse complement strand
TATATATATTAAACTTGTACCTTGACAGATACAGCAATAGTGTCACAATGTCACCAGAACAAACAATTCAATGACTATAAACCCTTCTATGAGTATGACCGGCTGTCAATGCTGAATTTGGAATCAAAGGATGCAAAGCACTTGACAAGCAGTAATTACATGCTGGCTGTGAATTTGATAAGCACATCAAAGTCCTGGATTCCAAAGCTCTGGGAGCCTTTCATGCTATGTTCCACGGTCATTGTGTGGGGTCGCTCACTGTGTGGGGGTCATTGTGTGGCGGGTGTGGTCACTATGTGTTGAGTGGGGCAGATCATGTGGTGTCCCTATTATGTCTGGAAATTTCCTGCCCCGACCAGACCCAACTGTGCCCAGCATTAGCACAAGGCAGGCCAGGTTTTTTTATCAACGATCTCTGCTCCTTCCATATCAGATTGCGACAGTGAGGTAACTTGGCGACAACCCTCAACATGCTTTGCTCACCTAGGCAAACCTACAACCAAACACATCTTAATAACATAATGAAATTTACATAGATACCGGTACCACTGCGTTATGATTGAAATATCATCATTTGAACTGCTTCCAATTAAACCTATGGTAATCAAATCTAGTGCTTGAAACATTAAACAGATATAAAATTTGTATCTTAAATACAAGCTTGCTGCCATGTACACATTTTTTAGAATATAAATTTCAAGATTCAACTCCGACATGGATCGGCGTATATTCTGCGCAGGTATATGTGATATCCACCTGGTTAAGTGATATCCTATTGAACAGATATCGTTGTAATAAGATTTAAATTTAAAAGTAATGTCAATATATTGACTGTATTGTCCACGTATATTTCTAAAGCTTGTTCTCAATGCTGTACTTGACGCTATTCATGGAAATACAAAGATTTACGACATCACACATAGCAACACTCTGTGACTGCCTTCATTACGAAATAAACACCTCCCTGACTGACTCGCAATTAAACTGAATTGATGTCAACCGGTATCAGGTTTATAGAGCGTTAAACATAAAACCTTTTCATCGACACATTGCAAGTCAATAATCTAGTTAACTATGGCTTGCAAATGTAAAAAAAAATAATGTTATGTCAAAATATTAAATGAGTGCATGAATGAGTAAACAAATGGTTACCTAATATGAATCTGCACATAGTGGGGAGAAAACCTGCCACAACAATGTGTTTATGTCAGATGAGCTATGACTGGTTGATGTAAACCATGGGTGATACATGTACAGTATATGTATATAGATATATACAGATAATGCATAAATATCATTCAATCATGTTTGTTCAGAATTTACAAGAGTGATATTAGGAGAATTTCATCATGAAATCAAATCCAATACACACATAATGTAACAAGATGTTATGTTTTAAATAAATGTGTATATTTTATTTTTTAAATTAATGTTATTAATAAAACTTCCTACCTATTGTACATTCCTACCTATTGCATGTACATTCCTACTATTCCTACCTATTGCATGTACATTCCTACCATTCCTACCTATTGCATGTACATTCCTACCTACCTGTTGAAGCTTAGTGACACAAGAATAGTTTCCTACAGCAAATTTTCATTACATGTTCAGTAACAACGCCAATACCAATCTCATGTCCAGCCCTATGTCCAGTCCACAGTGACCTAACCCTGACGTCCAGCGTCACAAGTCACACGTACAGCGACAGAGTCGGTCAATATTTGATGAGTGCACTTCACCACTTCACACAGATGGCCGCACGGATAATCGCAGGACCGCCGATCTGATCGCCAGACCTGAGGATCCAATCTGGGAAGATTGTCTCAAGTCTCAGGAGACCCTCTGATAAACACACACGCTGCAATATGCACGTGGTCCACGCATGACTCGTCACACAAAGCAATGACCGTTGATGCACATCAAACAAACATGGAGGTTTGTTTGTACTAGTACCTGCTTGTGGGAGTCTATTACGCTGCTTTAACAAAGTATTAATACACTCAATTACCGTTTTCAGGTCATGGATATAAGTCTTTAAAGCTCCTCTCCCGTAGCCCTCCACTGCTTATTAAAGCGACACCGTAGTTGCATGTACAAGTGGATGGTTGTCTGTGACACCGGCACAACCACACAGCTATTCAGCTATTCTAACTATGAGTCTCGGTCAAACCCAAGCGTTTGAGTCTTGGTCAAACCCCAATGTCTGATAGAGACTAAATCCCAGCATCTGATAGAGACTATCACTGATAATTAAATACAGTACACTCGCACCCAACTCTACAGAAAATGTCAGAAGTATTTCCAAATCTCACGTAATCTTATGGCCAATAATGAAAGAGGTTAAACTTGAAGAAATTCGACCCCAGAAACAATGAGCTGTAAATAGAATCTGATAAGAGTCAATTTACTTTCTCTATCACGTGTGAAAATTATGCACATGAGAATTTAACTGCTCTCACTGAGGGTTCCCCTGGTATGCTAATCCAGCATTAGGAAAAACACCGATTTGTAATGTCCTTTCTGACTGCAGAGAAACAGCTCAATATTTAAGGATCCAGACAAGTAAAAATTAGTTGGTTTGTTTTTCTCTCCATGTCACATGATATTAGGCACCAGTCATAAAATGAGCAATGACAAACTTGGTGACTGCAACCATGTAAAAGTATGATCCTACATTATATCCACATGACATCGACATGAAGGGCAATAAGCATGATATTAACGAAATTGTAAAATGTAGACAAATCCTTCCCACTTGGAAATACAAGGAATTAATTTTATTATCAATCCATAAATGCACAGAAAAATTATTTTTTGTCATTGACACAAAGTTGTTGAAGGTGACATTTGATCAAATATGTACATTTATGTTATAATATATTTGAATTTGAATGAATGAGTGCTTTATTTCACCCATACACGAAATATATTTTAATTTAATTCAGTTTGTAAAAATAATAGTATTTTCCCACTGAAACTAAAATTAACTCGCTAAGAACTCCTCATAGAAATGTGATCCAACAGACTTACTTGAATCCTGTCAGGGCACTGCCAATATCCCAGTCTATACACGCGGACAAAACTAGATGCATAAATGCCATTGCTTTAACCCTCTCCATGCTGAAGGCAACCGGAGATGCCCTAAAGGGCTGTACCTGTGCCTACTCCAGCAGGGAGAGGGTTAAACAAAAGCCTGGCAAATCTTAGGTTGCATGTCTCGTCTCTGCGACAATTACTATGAGGTAATAACAGATTTCTGGTTTCACCCTTGTGTGATTTCATAAATTAGTAATCAATAAATAAATCAGTGAGAGAGGGTCTCTACACATGCAACATCTGAGGACAATCGACGTATAGTGCAGTACTCAATCACCATTAGATACAAAATACCACTAAATATTGATAATAATAGATGTGCATTTATTTAGCAATCTGTTTGGATCTGTATGATGAATAAACAACTATGGTATCTTAAAAATCACTGCCAATGTTAGAATCAAATTTCCGGTGAGTTGTCGACACATAGTCCAATTAAATAAAGTCATCATATTATAAAATATTATTAATAAATATTTACCATTTAAAACATTCATTATACTGTCCATGAAATGTTAAAAACAAAAGGATGAAAAAGTTGCTGCAATATTTTGTTCGAAATTTTTTAAAAGCCTGCCTTGAATAGAAATGAATAGAGGTCCTGGTTTCTATTCACAGATTTATGGAAGCCCCGATAGCACAGCATTTATGGCAATCACAGGACTAATGCAAATCAGCACACTCTACAGGCAATACAAGCTTTGACTAATACATATCCAAGTCCTAGCAATAGATTACACAGCCAGATTATCCTGAGCAAGAATTGCTTGACCAAAGGACTGATTATCTTTGATTTTTCCTTTTGAAATGTAACACTCTGAGATTAGACGGATTTTCAAGAATATTTCACTAACATCATGGCTGTCATTGTTTAATGGCAGAAGTAAACTACAACACCTGTAGCACATCACAGAAGAGCTGCAGTATACCCACGAGCAACGACCGCAACTGACGAACCAAGGATGTGAACATTCATGGCAGATTCATTGTTTCCTTGGAGTAGGTTCAAAAGCTTGTCCTCTATAAGCATGACATACGTCCACTGTGCCACACTTTTGCAACAATATCTTGGAACATAAACATAAAATAGAGAAGGAATAGCAAGAAACAGAACTTGACTACATCTGGGGTCGACCTATTATATTGTATTATTATTTTCATTTTAATAGGTATCAAGACATACCAACTGAAAATTGGGTCCTATTGGATTTTGAAATGACATGTAATAGTTAATTACGCTATTTTAACAAATTAAAAGGCAATTTTATTTTTAATAGCTTAATTCACTATTAAATTGAAAATAATAATACAATATAATAGGTCGACCCCAGATGTAGTCAAGTTCTGTTTCATGCTATTCCTTCTCTATACATCATTTATACTAGTTATCTTTAATTTCCTTTCATTTCACAATTGTATTCCATTGCCTATACTAGATTCCCTCACTATAGGTCATACTTTGAATTGGGGAATTAAAGCCACTTTCACAATTCTTTCACTTACATCATGGCTTGTCAGTTTGGGGCTGGAGGAAACCCGCAACATCCGTAGTGCTGAATGTTGCAGAAAACCTGCGAGCACTGGCTTGTACTGACAAACCAAGGATAATAACTGCATTGCCATGATAAAGGCAGCACATGATCGTGTCAGAAAAGTAACTTCTGCAAACATTGATGTCGGGTTCCCGGGACAGGATTTGAACCCAGTATTTGGTTCCAAAGTACCAAACTGAATGCCAAGATTCGAAAAGGCAGATTCAATTTTTTATCATAACTATAACCTATGACCTACCATAGTATTTGTCCAATCAGGTATAACGTATCCGTGTCTACGTTTCACAAAGCTGTAATACCAGTAGGCTACGTTAAGGTTTACGTCATTTCCTGCTATTTTCAAAGCAGGTGTACGCACTGATTTAGGTCAGGAATACAGTATGACCCGCTCCTAACATGTAGGCCGTGTATGGTTGCCATTACAATCTACATCATTGAGGTCATACAAGCACAGACAGTCCTAATTCATATGTTCAATGAGAGATACGTTTGACACTAGGGACGATATCTGGCAACACATCATAAATAACTTGACATTCTCCCATAGACAACGATAAGCCACACTTGTGCAGTATATTGGTGCCTTCAAGGAGTCATAAACATCATGCTACTTCAAATTCAACGAAACAAACAGCCTCTTAAAACTCAAATTCCTCAAAGATATATATGGATGTGCAACATTTTTGCGATAAAACCGCTGTTGGAGGATCAGGATTGACATGATGAAACCAATGGTAAAATATACAATTACATGACAGATAGCCGGTTACTTGTTAGTACTTGTTAGTCTATAAATATTGTACTTCCGTGTTCAGTGTTAGTGACGGTCACTGATGGATATGTAATCTGAAAATCCCTGAATATAGTGTCCTTGTATGAAATCATTTACATACATCCATTACGGCTATTTAGATAAGTTTGCAGGCAACCATCACATAGACAGTTACTACCATCGTTGTGTATGCATGAAAGATTCAAGCTGCAATGTTAAGCAACAAATCACTCACTTAGTTACTATCTCCTGAACCTATGAAGTCTCATTTTAATATTTATTTTTTTAAATTGGGGTTTTAGAGCCGTTTTCAAGATTCTTTCAATTATATCACGGCTTGTCAGTTTAGGGCAGGAGGAAACCCGCAACATCTGTAGCGCTGAGTTGCAGTAAACGTGCAAGCATCGACTGCTACTGACAAGACCAAGGATGATAACTGCATTGCCACTCTACAGACACCGCATCCTATCAATATCACGTCAGAAAGGTAACATTCGCGAGCATTGATGCAGGGCCCCCAGGGTGGGATTTGAACATGGAACCTTTTACTCCGAAGTCCAACTGTTCTACCACTGCGCTACCACCTGCCCTTCCATAGCACTACATAGTACTATGTAGTGGCGGGATTTGAACCTGGAACCTTTGGCTGCGAAGTCCTACCGTTCTACCACTGCGCTACAACACGCCTAACTTGTGTGAAGACATCATTTAATTCAATGGGCATAATTAAATACTAAGAAGGAAAATAATGTCTTTTAATTCTATAGGTGAATCAGCTGTATATGTAAAATTGATGAATGTGTACCATTACCATAATATGTACTATTCCACTGTGCTATATGATACCCATGGGGCACTATGCCTCTTTATCTGTGGGAGGCGTATCCGAGTATGCTGACATTGATTGATCCCATTAATTACCTTCATAGAAAAACAGGTTTTTCCACTGTGTGGGGCTACCATCATTCAGTAGACAGATACTGACCAACACACCATAAGAAAAATGCTTTCCAACAGTTAAAGAGGCATAAAAACCCACAATTACCAGATAGCAAAGTGGTATAGTATCCTATGGGCTAAACACAATGCTTAGACTTAGAACGTGCTGAAATATATTTAGTAGTAGTAGTAGTCTTCAACAACACATAAAGAAAATAGTTCATAACATCCCAATAACACCCCACCCCCCCAAAAGCTTAGATCAATCTTGACCTTTCTTCATGCTGGTTTAACCACATCTGTATGGCATGTGAAGTCACCTGCAGCAGGAAGCAGGTGAGCAACGCACCAAGCGTGACTGACACTTACTTGGTGAGCATCTGGTTCCTGTTAGTGAGCCAGGCTGTCTGACTCGGATTGACAGCCGACTGCGCCTTCTTGTCCAGCAGCTGTGTGAGGTTTGGCATCTTGTTTGTCAGGAAGGCATTGGGAAACCACACCACGTTCCCGATCAAGTTGATGCACGGAATCTGAAGCAGTGTAAACAGTTCTCTTATTGAGTGTGGAACCCTAAGTATTTGCCCTGTAGATAGAAGCAGCACGAACGCTAAGTATCTGGGGACCTATTTTCAAAACATTCTTACGATATTCTTAGCCTAAGAACATGCATAACATTTTCATAGCCCTACTATGCGAATCTTTAAGATTGTGTCATGATATAAGTGAAAGAATCTTGAAAGCGACTTAAAACCCCAATCCCAATATCAAAAACACACAAAAAAATGAACGTTTGGAGAATAGGGCCCCTGTCCTGTAGATAGATGCAGCTAGACGGCTAAGTATCGGGGGGCCTATTCTCGAAACATTCTTATCATCTTCTTAGCTTAAGAACATGCGCAACATATCCCTACAATACAAATCTTTAAGATTGTCGTACGATCGTAAGAAGATTTCAAGAATAGGCAAACTGTCCTGTAGATAGAAGCAGCTAGAAGGCTAATAATGTCGTGTAGATTTTGGGTGTAATAATAATAATAATAATAATGTGTGTATTTATATTGCGTCATATCCACATATATAGTGCTCATAGCGCTACATTATTACCCCTGTCAATGGATCTGTGTACACTCAATTTCCTTCTCAACTCCCTGGTGAGTATACAACCCAAGCTGCCGTTTAAGGCGCTACAAGGTTAGCATTCACATGTCCATCTCATCCTTCCGGGTACCCATTCTCTGCTGGATGAACAGAGGCATTATCGAACTAAGCCACTTAGTGACACCACAAGTTTTTCAGCCTGTGATTCAGTGTGGGGCAGGAACGATTCCTAGATATTATCAGGTTTCGGTCACCCATCTACGAACCAGCCGAGCTCGAACGTGCTTCACTTTAACCTGAGCGGTCAGCCATGTGCCAAATCTAAAAAAATCTTTAAAATGTGTATGAACATTTGATGAAATGATGGTATGTTGTGTTATTATAATGTTATGCGCATAATATTTTCTGCATCACAAACTAGAACAAGAAGAAACTATTTATACATCATCCTGATTGTACTTGAATACATTGATGACAACATCGTTGTAAATGGGTTACAAACTTCTGCAGTCGCATGTTCATTCATTCATTCATTCATCCGTATACAACAGCATTTTGCTGTTAAACTTTGTGAAACAGCTTTGAAAATACATGTACTGTTTTCTGCATTCATTTTTCAGAAGATTTTATTTTATTTGAGGTAATGTAATCAATTGCCAGTTATTGTAGTATTTCATCTAATTTTGCCTTGTTTCAGGGGCAAGTTTGCAGTGGTGAAGAAGTGCATGAACAATGAGACGGGGGACATCGTGGCGGCCAAGTTCATCAGGAAGCGGAGGAAAGGCAAGAGTTGTCGCGAGGAGATCCTCCGCGAGGTGGTCATGCTGGAGCTGGCGTTGGCGCACCCCAGACTGGTCGACCTCCTGGAGGTGTACGAGACGCCGTCAGAACTCATCCTTGTCACAGAATAGTGAGTCTTTCTATGCTGCTCAGCTTGCTCAGCCTGAGGGAATTATAGTTTCTGGATTGAAAAGTTTCCACCGAAACGCATATCTGATCAGATGACGGGGATGTAATTTCATGAAGGGGTCATGTAGCTTGTCCGGGCCTGAACGGGGTTTACTTCAGTTGCTATAGTAAACGCATCACGCACACACTGATTTAGGTCCGGACGACGGTACATCCCTTTTGTGAAATGCAGGTGTAGTGTATGTCGGTCTGTGAGTAGTGCATCTGAACACAAACCTGACTGTACAAGTTGGAATCCAGTCCTGGGACCTGGTCTATAATCTTGTTGGCGAAGATAATTTTCACATGTGGGTATTCATGGAAATATGTGGATATGCTTTATATGCTCCAAGTGCTAACAACTACATTATCTAATCAAGTGTAATGCATGGATGACTATTTGGGTTCGATGTGATCGATTAAATGCATGTTGGGTGCTCAGCGTTCCCAATAGTCTCTGGCCATCATATTATTGCCAAAAATGGTTGAAAACTGGTTAATACTCCCAACTCAAACAATCAGAGAAAACATTCCTTGTGCACTTATCGTAAATAGTATCAGTTATTATGGTAAATAGGTGTATTCAGTAATTGTGTCACAATGTATACTTTCTTATGCAAAATAGGTATACATTTCCCATTTCTTTTCGGCCTTCTTGCCATGCTTTCTATACGTTGGAAGCACGAGTTTATATTTACCTAGTACTTTGTACTTAGCATTCTACATAATCGGTTGCCAAAGACCTCATCCACTGATTCCGTCCTTGTTTTGCCAACCCGTGCACCAGGATTACACAGCTATTTATGTTGATCAATATCCAAAAGGCTTTCCAGTACAGCAGCGAGCAGACATTCAACAGAAAGCAAAGGCGAGTGCATAAAGGAAGCAATGAAAGGACATTTGCATGGCAAGCTCCCACTGCCAGCATAACATCCAAGTGCTAATGACTACATTATCTAATCAAGTGTAATGCATGGATGACTATTTGGGTTCGATGTTAACGATTAAATGCATGTTGGGTGCTCAGCTTTCCCAATAGTCTCTGGCCATCTTGTTAGGTCATGATTGATCTTAACACTTGATGTTTAATTAATTACCATGTCACATATGACTACAGCTGAATGGTTTCTCCTGAGTTCCCAGCAGTTTCATCGATACACGTGCAGTCTGGGAGACATTCGTCTGTGGATTAACCAGCCTGCTGCCTGGCACATGCCCGCTAGTACAGGAGGGGTTAAAATGAATGTTTTCTGTCAGGCTGTTGTGTTTTCACTACTCGGCTGCTGGAAGAGTAGCACTTGTGAAGAATTATACCATAGAAGCTGCACATGTGCTAATAAAGTAATATCCATGGTCTGTTATTTGATATGGTTAAAAACAGCATCATAAATGGCTTGCCTTGTTGAATCTTGTGCTGACAGCCACATCTGCATATCAACATGTCTACATCATTATGACTGAGTGATGGTTTTGTTCCATCATCAGTATTTCAGCCATATCATTTAGACAACATTGGGATGATGGATCTTCGTCTTATGTTTGATGGCTCACAAAATATTTTATTTTTTGGCAACATGGAGTCTTTATTGCACATCACACATGGTGCAAGATCTGTGGAGAAATACCACAAGTTCCACATGGCTCCAAGGTGAGACATCCGCCAGTACCAGCAGTACATCCTGTATGAGTCAAACCACAGACACAGGCCATGATATAAGTCAGAGGAATTGCTTGTCATGCTTCTTGGAAAATATGGAATGTATTATATTTAATATTACATTTAGGACTCTCACAGCTGTGGCATTCAGGAAAGTGCACAACATTTTTAATGAATTTTCACAAGATTGTCTCTGCTACTACAACTACTTTTCCACAGAATGATGACAGCTCTATGAGAACATGTATCGGAGTTACGATTCTCATGGGGCTGTGATTGTTCCGTGGAATGGAGACCAGGACATTGTGTGAGCCATGAAGTCTAGGTGAATCTCCAAGTTAGTCGCAGGATGTTACAGGGGTAATGACGGTCACTGGCCAATGGTAGGGAAATGAAGATCCTCAGAATGGCTTAGATGCTGGACAGGGTCAATGATTTGTGTGGACATGTTGGCCATCTCTGTTAGTCTCCTTGTGGCAAACCTGTCTTCCTGTTTAGAGAGCACCGATAATGCCCTACTGTCACTTTTGTAATTAATTAAGTACACACTTTATTGATGCTACTCAATCGAAAAATATTTTAACAATTAAGTTGTGAAAAACAAATAATATTTATTGGTAAATAAAAGTATAATACATTGTTGAGTAACTTGATTGGAAACTGAAACTGTTAAAGTGATAAATAGTTATTGATAGGTGATCAATGATGTGTTCCTGATAATAACTAGGTTTATTGTTTAAATATATATACGCAGGAGAGTATGCAATGTTATTTTTTAAAGAGATGAGGCCTAAATAAATTTTAAATGCGTAACATTGATATCACACAATAGTAGACATGTCCCTGGATATGCACACACACACACACCTGCCATAATTCTGGCCTAATTTCATATACACAGTAATATGCATGTAGTGAAGGCTGTCGGTCAATTTTGAAGGATTTTGTACATAACATGTGTGGTGCTTGTGAACATCCCATAAAATATACTACAAGATATCAGAAAATGCATATGGGCACATAGTTGATGTGATTAATGAAAAGTGTTCCATATATGTAATCAACAGTTAAATAAACAACATTTGATGTATTCAACAAAAATGTTGTATTGCACAACATGTTATAAGTATATATAAATACAATTTTAATTTATTTATTTAAAAAAAATAATATTAATAATATTTTTTTTTAAAGTAAAAAAAAAAGTAA
>JAUTBT010000396.1:0-11275 GCA_032361225.1 Lepetodrilus schrolli | reverse complement strand
TATTACGGATTTTCATTTATCCGCACAAAATTTGCTGCAACCAACTTGTCCGGTAAAGTGAGGTTCCACTGTACATGTTTAATGCAAGAATGATTTACACCATAGCTATGTGGTAATATAATTTTAAACTACATCTACATTTAAAAAGTAATTTACCTACCTTGATTTTGTAACTTCAGCATCTTCTGTATACGGCACATTTATCTTCTCTGATAGAAACAAATAATGAGAACAAAACATGATGCTAGTTTGCAACAAAAAGAATTTCTCGTGATCGGTCTACTAAAAGTTCAGCACAGTGGGGACTGAACAACTTTAACATTAGTTAATCCATGGATTAATATTTGTTTAAAAAGAATAGAAGTTTTTAGACATGTTATTAATATGATAGAGTCCAATTTAAACAGTGTAAAATTATTGAATAAATTTATTCAGAATATCCAAGATAATTTTACTTAGTCTAAATTTCCGAATTGTAAAAATATTTTTTTACAAATATATTTAGCTGAATTCTCACTTTCTAAACTGATTCTTCTTGGCAATGTTGACATGTCCAAAGTAATCGGTAATACAGTAATAATATCGAAAACAGTTGAAATTAAAGCCAGGAGGTACCTGTTACTTTCATGTGACTCTTTTGGTCAAACAGCTGCCCCTCCAGCCAGGCCTGAGTACGCAGTACATCCGCCACACTCTCAGCAGGAACGGTCTGCTGGATGGACAAGGTAGACTCCGCCAACGAATCAGACACATCGTCTACAGAAAGGTTGGCACTGCCTTCTGAATATGCTGAATTGGCCATGCTGACAAGTATAAGAAATGAATTTGCTCAATATACTCAACTATAAACTTTCATCAAAAACACAATCTTATCTCCCCTTAATACATTTGAAAATGCATTACATTACCGATTAGCATGGGAAATAGCACAACCAACCTGTATTAATGAACAATATAAGTTATTCCTAACATGACAAATATACAGCTGATACTACCGTGTAGTGTCCCATTTTCGGGTTAGCCCACCTTTCATACTACTTACTAAAATACTGCTTCCGCTTCCAAAACTAAAAGAATCAAGCAACCTATCGGATATATTTGACGTCCGACACTTCCCCCGTTATATCGTCCAGAACTGGTATAAATGTCCTCAGCAAACATAAGTATGCAATTGAACAAAGTGAAACATTAGAAAATGCAGCTGTGAGCTTAATGCACTTTTTAATGTGATGTAAAAAATTCGCAAACAAATAATTGCAACTTCTAAAAAAGTCACATCGTCTGCTCGCAGGTATGTTTAGCATCACAAAGCATGTGACCTCAATGGAATGTCGCTTGTCGATTTCAAAATATACGGGATCCTGTTTGGGTCATTTCATATCCATCATAAAATGTCTCATTAAAATGACAATTTTAATATTTTTAATAGACAAAATTCCATTTTCAAGATATTTTAGTATTAATTTCGTCAGTTTCCAGATTGCATATCGTATTTATGTTCATATCTCTATTTAATTGAAATTGAGATTATTTGAACTAGTTTGTAGTTTATTTGTGCTTCAGAATATTGCCAAACAGTTTCTAAAAATCTTTGAGTTTTGTTCCAAGTTGATCTCTGTAAAGATTTTTCCGTCTACCACGGAAAGGGGTATACAGTGTCGTGGCCGCTGAAGTGATGACTTTGCTTGGGGCAGTGTATTTTTGAATTTAAGTGTGGCAATAGCAGTCTTTTGTGATAAAAGAGTGAGAAAGTGAGTGTTCTTTACGTTTAACATTAGAATTTTGATACAATTGTCAATAGATCACTTCAAACCTTAATACCACTCGACGGTATAATTAAAAATATTATCAAGAAAATATCCAAGATATTTATTAATCACTGTTTGTTTGCAATTGACAGTTTATATTATATTATATCCATGATAGGAGTTTGTTTTCCTTACATCTTAACAGTTCACCACATGCACATGATGCAGAGCTCTTACTGCACGAAAACAGAAGCTCTTTCAATCGGACAACCAACATCAACAATGCAGACTACGTATTTCTCTAAATGTACTGAAGTATTATGTAACTCACATTAGCGTACCTGTTGGTTTGATATGTTTATTTATTTATTCAATAAAAACGTAAAATACGCAAAAAGAGTTCTTTCCAAGCAAAATTGTTGACAAAGTTTTTGCCGCTCCATATTTTGAATAGAACAATCCAATTTAACCGGAAGTGGATATTCAGAAAAGAAAACTGTTACATTTATTCTATTTCTTCAATAGTTATGTTCAATAAATGATATTTTCAGGTTTACATATTAAAATAATTGATTCATCCATGTGTATAAGCATTTTCATAAGAAATTGTCATGATATACGTGGCTAGCACAGCCTATTATCCCTCAATAGTTAATGGTACAGTCCCTGTTGTGTCCACTTCCGCTGGCGCGACGTTCAAAAGACATGTTTGTAAACAGCTGGGAAACAACTCCCTGTCCAACATACATTTAATTATTTCTTTAATTTATTAACCATTCTCTCAGTCGTTGAACTGTCCAATCAACTGGTCAACAGAAACGACAAAATGTTAGGCCAAAGGCGAATAATACATCAAAATGAGATTTAGTCAAGTTAGTGCCAATTTCTAAAAAAATTACATTTTCTTCTTGATAATCATACTACTAGTATTCTACTACGATGTCATCTGCACTGTATTATTAACCAGAATCAAATGCATATAGTCACATTTATTATCAGTGATTATTTAGTTTATTGTGTGTAAAATACCTGTGTCAATGTGTGTGTGTGTGTGTGTTGATAATGTTGATTTATTTAGAGCCGATTCGCCAAATTTATTCTGTTCTTTTCGCAACAAATGGAAAATTGTTCACTCCCATTTTAGCTTTATAACTGCTATTCACATTAAAATAGGGCTCACATTAATTCCTGGATCTTCGACAATATTGGGGATGTAAGTAAATCACATTTATTTTTATAATTTCCAAGAATCTCCCAGAATTTCCAAACTTCCAGTGATAGCCAAGCATGAGTACGAGGCGTTGGGTTGACTAAAGTCCAGATAAAATCGTTATACGCAGTAAAAGAGGATACTTACATAGGGAATAATGGTGACTATCAGGGTTATTGCATATTATGAAAGAAAATCTTTCCCCGACATGCAAGATTGTTTTCAGATTTTTTAGTCATCGTGAAATATATTTCCTATCCAAAAACACCTACCCCCCAAAAGGGCAGCCGCGCCGGAAGTTGTGACATCACAGGTTTCTGTGTACACAGATCCCCCCAAGATATGCATTCACATTGGTAGTGTTTTTTTCTTACCACGTAAGAACAACAATGTCTCTCTGGTTAATCTATCGACAAGTGGATGTTGATCCGTGACAGAGTATAATATTGACAGCATTTTATTTCTCGGTGTTTGATGTGAGCTGTTGTCATTGATCTCTTGATCGACATGTGCATAATGAAAGAAACGACATCTTACCACTCTGAGTTTAGGTGATAGAACAGTATACAGGGCCTAAACGGTTCCATAAAACAGACCCGAAACAGGCCTATGCTGGACTGCCTCAGATTCGAGTGCATACTAGTAGGTGTCTCCCCCGACGTCCACGCAAATAGTCTATATTTAGAACAGAGCACTGTTGGAAAAGACCTCCTTTACATTGGCGAAACAGTGTTTTACAGTTTGGATAGATTTATTTTCATATTAATGTTATTTAGAAAAGAAAAAAGAAAAAAATATATATATAAAATATGGATCGTGTGCTTAAATTTCTGTTTGATTGCGAGATGAATCATGTTGTTCAGCATGGTCCACACATTATAGATCGGAATACAATGTAACATACATAAATAAAACAACAGCCACCGTGTAGGTTATCACCAGAATCATTAAACCTGGATATGTCTAAAAATATAATTTGGCCCACATATGCGCGCTGTTGTGACTATTGGACAGATACATAGCTGCCTATACGCAGATATGCAGACACATCCACATCAATTTCCTAGCTAACTTTATTTTTTCAACATAGTACAGTTACAGTTACAGTACTGGCGATTCCATATTAAAATACCCCTAGCTACACACACGCCTGTTGGATGATTCTCCAATATATAGATAGTTGAAATCAATGATATTTCTATTATACCGTTTCTTTTCACCCATTTCATACAGAGCAAGACCAATGCCACGAACTGCAGTTCCCCTTTCTATGAACCTGAGACATCCCAGAAGCAATCAAAATGACAGCAATTTGTCCATGTCACCAACGTTTTCTGCTTTAAAGGAAACAATGAGCAGGCTTAACAAACTGGAACCTGGCACCCCTACTCAGAGTCAAAATGGAATTGCTCATCTCAAAAAGAGATTAGAGGATCATTTAGAAGGGAGAGAGAATATTGTGAATGAAGACAAAACAAGCCCAGGCCTAGCCATGTTAAGATCTACTCCAGGTATTGTATTATCACTGATTATTAGCTTTTGAAACATTTTCCGTTGGTTGTATATTTCTTGGTGTTGAAAGCATTTCTGTCTTCACCTTTTTTGGTTTTGATGGGTCATTTTATTAAATGCTCATCTGTTCATATATAAGGTTTATATCAGTACAGCTGGCCCTGATTTCTCGAAACAAACTTGAGTTTGAGATTTTGCTCAGCTGAGGTTTGAGCTTTTACTCATTACAGCACTGAGTCAATGGGAGAAATCTCAGCTGAGTAAAATCTCAAACTCAAGTTTGTTTCATGAAATCAGGCCCAGATCTGCATGAGCATTTGCTCAACATACTCAATTCAAGGGAGATAACTATGAATTATCAATAAAAACATGATATTATCTCCCCTTTGTACATTTGAAAGTGAAGGTCAAAATTTCAGATTCTCTTTTAGGCAGGATTTGGTAAAACAAACACACACACACACACACACACACACACACACACACACACACACACACACACACACACACACACACACACACACACACTATTATATTATCCTATCCTCATAATATTGTGATAAAAATAACTTCATATGAAGACTTTTATTTGCACTATTTAATTTTATTACAGCCAAAATGCTTAAAGGTAAACAAGATATCCTGATAAGGAAGCATGAAGAAGCTCGGCAGAAGGCTGATCAACTCAGTGTGGGTGGAGGTGTCACCATCTGGCCTCACATGGAGAATATGAAACTTGGCAAAGGGGAGATAATGAAGCTTGTCATCACAGCACTGGGACTTGCCATTTCTGTCTTCTTCATTTTTTGGAAGTTGCATGGTGAGTCAGAACATGCTTATTATTATCGCCAATCAGGCCCTGAGATTATGAAACCTTTTGAGTACGATTTCATGCCCAACTCAAATTATTGTTTACAAATCTCCATTTAAAATTTGAACTTGAGCATGAAATCGTACTCAAAAAGTTTCATAATAAGTAAAAGTTAGTTTATGGCTCTTGTATTGACCATTATATTTACTTATATTTATATTAACTATGTTGTCGGCACTTCAATTTTATGAAAAAGTTGATTAAAGCAGAATGCCAACTGCACATTTTGTTTAATGGCACGAGAGAGCAATCTTTTTGTACTCCAAGAATACAAACCAAACTCGTGAATTTTCAGGTTCATCTGTGAAAGATCTGCAAACATACACCACCAGGGTGAAATCCTTTTCGAGGGCCAACACTATCAACACTCTCAGTGGGCAGGAGAACTTTCAGAACTCATTGTTATCTTGGCACACTCGCTATCAGCAATTACTGGTAATTTTCCACGAATCTGTGGAAATCCGCTGATTTAATTTGTCCAGGGGTCAATTTATTTGCACTGGATGTAGCTTGGGGCCTGCAGCCTAAGCTTGTTTTCCGCTAAAATGTTGCCATGCCTGTGTGGCTGCTTGCCTGCATTTTTGGCGCACACACGCGCATGTAAATTGAATGATATATTTAAACACATTGTCTGATACACTGTGCATACTTAATGCAATCCTCTTGGGTTCAAGATTATTTCATGTTGTATTTTTATTTCAGTCATCTATCCACACCAGATTTGACATGAAGTCTTCGTCCATCATTGACTCAGTATTTCTCCTGTGCTATCTGGCTGGCGTAGTTACTCTCATGTACTACCTGGTCGACAACATGTTTGCTAAGAGTAAACTTTCTCCCAGGAGAACCAAAACTTGGTGAGTTTATCATTTGAATATGCAGTTTTTGACAATGTTCAATCTATGTTTGGTTTATTTGTCTTAATGTTGCATCATCAGTCCTTAACCCAGTATGTTTTCCATAGCCCAATGTGATTTGACGCTTCTGAAGATGGAGAATCTTCTGGAAGGGAGAGCATCATCATCTTCCAAACGTGTAATTTGACTTTTCCTAAAATGGGAAAGACTCTGGAAGAAAGCACTTGTCCTCCACTCATTATCTGGAAGATATAAAATATGTTCCTAGAAGATTCCTAAGCTGACAATTTGGAGATACACATGTAACTCTTCTGCTTCTAGAAGATGACAAATTTCACACGACCCTGGGCCTAAGATTATGAAACTTGTTGAGTACCATTGCTCAAGGTCAAGGAGGAATTGTGAACAAAACTTTGAGATGAGGATAAGTTTGTAACAAAAATTATTTCGGAATCTTAATTTTTTTGTCAATAACACATTATTATCTCCCCTTGCATGTTGAAATATGTCTGTTTATTTTTGGACACTGTTTACCACTGAAGGGTGTGTCTGCTGTCTGTGGTGGGAATGTGGACATTGCTGATGATGTACTGGTTGATCCTCGCACACCACCTGGAGTATGCAGCAGAAAACAACATACTTGGTCTGGCAGACATCTTGGTATGGACAGGATGAAAATATTTCTTTTATAAAGATGTAAATTAACATTATGAACAGGAATGATAAAATTGAATTGTAACTGCTATGTAGGCCTACATTTTGAAACACTGCAAGGATGTCCTGGTGGATGGAAGCACTTGCACTATTTAAGTCTACTTATTATTATTATTATTAAGAGTTAAAAAAATAAACATCATCTTTGCGAAAGTGGGCCACCAGGACATAATTAAATTTTACTAGTAAATAGACATAAAACTGGTAAAAACATTGTTAATAATTTCATATGTCAAAGTAGAAATTTCTATCTAATATATTTAAAAAAAAACCTTCTTCAACAGGGTGACCTTGTACAGACTGACCTTGACCTCCGAACTTTCCACTCCATGTTGACCTACTGGCAGACACGTGGCCTCCCTCCCACCACTCACGGCTTGCTGTCCATATTAGGTTTACTGCCTGTCCGAGATGTGATGTACTATCTACAGTACTTCAGCCTCCCCATCATCACAGTACTAGTTACTCCTGTCGTTAGACTCATTATAGCTTTATATGGAGTTTACAGAGTACCAGTATAACAAATGCATTGCAACTGATGATGACTGTATCAGAAGTGCTACAGGTAAATGCATGATTTAGACACGTTTCCCTACAGCTGACATGGAGCGAAAAGTAATGTAGGATCATGTAGTGATGTCAATATTACATTAAAATGCACATGTACAGTTGTCATTAGTTGTCATTAGTTGTCATTAGTTACAGATCCCGACCCAATAAATGTATCCAATTTTATGTATATAACCGATATGTGTGTGTCTGTGTGTCTGTGTGTGTGGTTGGTGTGTGTCTTTGGGCATGCAATCTATTGTGATTACAAAAAAATAAACAACAGAAAATCCATTTCATGTATCTATATTACTCCTGTTACTAGAATACATTCTGTTTTATGGTTATCAGATCTGTTCTTAAAGTTACATATCATCTTTATCATGTTTATGCCAAATTTATGTTGTATTCCTACATGTACCTTCATTGAAGATTGCATCCAAACCTTTAATAATTGGTTAAGATGTTGTGTCTTTATTTATAGCAAAAATATTAATTTACCCATATCACAGCTTGAACTAGGGCATTGCTTAGTTTTTAACCAAAGAAATACTTTTTTATTTGTGGATGTTTTTATGTGTTTTTCGTTTTGAATATTGTGCACATGTTGGAATACCAGAAATAGTGTACATCTATGTATGTATGTATGTACATGTATGAAATCGTGTACATCTATGTATGTATGTATGTACATGTATGAAATAGTGTACATCTATGTATGTATGTATGTATGGGCTTGTATGTATATGCAATAAATGACAACGAATATACTTGGTAATTTACCAGTAGTATGAAAGCTAATATATTTTATGGCACTTCGTTGAATGACACGAGAACAAATCGCCCATATAATAATGTCGATTATAATTCGTCATGAAATCCATTGATGCCCGTGTTGACGGTATTTGGTAGATTACTTCGGTAACTACTTTTACTTTATGGAATCAAAAAAACCCACTTCAATGTATCATTACTACCAAACCAAAATAAAAAAATTCTGATTTGGGGGTATCATTAATAAAATGTCTATAGCTATCGCCAAATATTATTTTATGCAGATGTTTAGAATAACAAGTTCCTATTTGCGAAACTAATTCGAGATGAAACTACATACTCTGACAGTATCATGCTATGATAATGTGCAATTCCAGAAACCATCCCAGTACTAAATAAAGTCTGTTGTATGATGTTCTGGAATCTGGACATGTGCTAGCTTGAATTTGGACCATTGGACCACGGTGTGTTGACATATTTCATGGTCAAACGTCTTTTGATCTGAAAGTATGTACATTTGATTTGTCTACACAAGTATATTGGTCAACGAATTAAAAGAGCGAGCTGACTGTAGTAAGAATCTACAATTGTATGAAGACTTGCATTCTAAGCTTAGAGATGCATAGCCAATTAAAAAAAACGAAAGCATTAAATGTCGTTTCTCATATGCGTTTGGTAACTAAGAGATACATGGAATATTTATTAAAATATTCATATATCATATGTTCACCTCATTTCCCAAAAGCGCATTTGCGCAGTTATTCTGGATATTTGCTCTATAAATATTTATATTATTATTATTAATATTATCATCATCTCAGATTTATTCGTATCCACACCACCTGCCTATGTCTAACTTACGTATTATATTTATATACGAAGGCACAGCAGCCAATCACTGCCTTGTTTTCGACAGATGACAGCCAACCAGGTATTTGATTAAAGTCTCACCTTGTGTATCTATTTACAAATATAACCTTGATAGGGAAAACACACAAGTCATTCTATGCAGAATAGTAGGAGACTGGGCGGGTGATAGCGCAGTGGTAGAACGTTGGACTATGGAGCCAAACGTTTCAGGTTCAAATCCCGTCCCTGGGGCCCGGCATCAATGTTCGAGAAAGTAACCTTTCTGACGCGATATTGATAGGATGCGCTGCCTGTAGAGTGGCAATGCAGTTATCCCTGGTCTTTTCAGTACCAGCCGATGCTCGCAGGTTTACTGCAACATTCAGCGCTAGGGATATTGCGGATTTCCTCCTTCCCTAAACTGACAAGTGATATAAGTGAAAGTATCTTGAAAGCGACTCTAATCCCTTAATCTTGTCCTTATGCATTAACCCTCTCGCTGCTGAATGCTACCGCAGATGCCCTAATGAGAACTGCCTGTGCATTTTAAAGATTATGTATAACGTATCATTATCCCTCACGCTGCCACACCCTGTGAGACATATTGGTGATAATATTGACCCCTAACCCCCCTTTTCCCAATCTGAAATTTTCACAGCAACTTATGTATATTATCCATGCCCGAGTTTTACGAAAGTAGTATGACTTGCCTTACCATTTGCAAGTGTTCCTGCAGAATAATTATCTACCAGGTACAGGTATGATGATAGTTTAAATTTTTCTATCCTATTTTTTATTAATGTGTGTGTGTGTCTGCGTGCGTGGTATACAGATACATCACTTGCATTGCATACAATCCACCCCCATTTCAGGATTGACGATGGGAACTAACTGCACACAATGATATGTATATCGATAACATGGCAGACGGTCTACTGATCATATTCGGAGGAATTCATATCGATGACACAAATGATACACACCTGATCACGGCAGTACCATAATGTTCACTAGTATGATTGGTTTTGGCTGAATGTATATGACAGTATCTCACTAGGACACGGATTATTACTGCGCCAACACAGTTGACTAACATCGGGATATAGTCAAGTACACTGACAAGTTTGGGTAAATAATCTGTATGTTATAAATATCTATATGCTATTTTTCATTCAAAAATATTTTAAACAATTTGTGAAATGGGGGAAATAATTATTTTTGTAAGTATGTATGTTGTTCTCGGATCTGTTCTCTTTCATTTTAGTTTTTAAGATAATCTCACTATCAACTTTCTATTGGAATTGTTTTCAATAAAATTATATATAGGGTAACAGGGTAACCCTCTCCATGCTGGATTAGGCATAGGCAGTGCTCTTTAGGGCATCTGCGGTTGCCTTCAGCAGGGAGAGGGTTAAACAGGCAGTCCTGGCCTACATAATGGCTTCATAATTTGCTGCCATTTCAAACAAGCATTTAAAACAATTTGTCAAGTAGGGGAATATTTTTGTAGGTATGTATGTTGTTCTTGAATCTTATTTTCATTTAGTTTCATTAAGACATCTCGCTATAAATGTTCTAGTGGAACCGTCATCTTGCATGCATTTTACTAATTGTTAGCAGAATCAGTTAGTATATTGAAGATGTTACATGCTGTGAATACCATACTGTCTTGATAACACGTGTGTATACATAACGGTTTCCTTGTCCAACAAGTCTGTATGTTGGAGAAACCTTTAAATGTTGACATTCATGCCGCTGAAAGTTGAACATTTACGTTAAAATAGTATTGAATAAGAACAGAAGACTTGGTGGAAACATTAAGATGTTTCTATGCCGTACGTTGAATTCAATCCAGGATGATTTAGAACATAAATTTCGATAAAAAAATCACATTATTGATCATAATTGTAAATAATGTTTCTGTTGGTTGTATTTTGTTTTCAGACATTTGTCCAATATGATACGCCTCGTTCTCATTATGTGGCTGGGGGCAATTTGGGTCGTGGCAAAAGAACCAGATACTGTGGAAATATTCATGCCTCATGAGCCACAAGTGCTGGTAGGATAGAAATCAGGCTATTTGTTATATATATGCATGTGTGTGTGTGTGTGTGTATATATATATATATATATATATATATATATATATATTTGTGTGTGTGTGTGTGTGTGTGTGTGTGTGTGTGTGTGT
>JAUTBT010000395.1:0-11276 GCA_032361225.1 Lepetodrilus schrolli | reverse complement strand
CCGTTACAACCTAATTCTGTCCGGTAGGCGGGGTAACCGTATACATGAGGTCCGTATAAAGGAGGTTCCACTGTATAAACTATGTTTGTAATTTAAGTCATTTCATTATTGCAATGTATACTTATTGCAATGTATACTATGTACACATTTATAAATCATTATCTATCCATAAGATAATTACTGAAAATTGTTATAAATTTTTGTCTCACAGCGTAACAGTATGGTAGCCCATCTTGTCCATGTAATAGTTTCTCTTGTGCTGTCGGAACTCAGCATCAAAGGTGTCGTGGTCGTCATCCGACAAATCCGACACTGTCGCCTCGTTCGTCCGTTCTGTGTTGGTGCCTGGTGACGACAGGATGAGACAATATGTATATATGAGAACAAGAGAACAACACCATCAGGTCACCATGACCTCTATCAGATCACCATGACCTGATCGTTGTGACCTCCATCAGGTCACTGTGACCATGACCTGTGCTTCATTGTCAAATAATTTTCATGGATAACCAATTGGATTTTTTTCTATACCAGGGGGCCAGTTTCACAAATTTATTGTAGCATTACATATATATTTGTTTTTAAACTTTCGGGATTCATGAATAGCCGACTTAATGGCTATCTGAACATGTAATATTTATTGTTTAACATTGTTGCTGGAATAATATATGCGACGGTTTGGTTAATATGGTAATGAACTGAGAAAGTAAAGTAACAATGTAACAATATTCACAGAAATAACTGATATTTTTCGATTTATTATCAAAGTGTACACATAAAGCGTAGCAATTTGTTTATGAAACTGGCCTCAATAGACTCTTTGTATTTGTTTCAGAGAAATGACATGACTTTTAAAACATTTTATCATAATTACCTGAATCGGTTGTGTTTAGGTTTAAGTCGAACTCTTCAGGAACACCGTCCAGTGCTGCAAATGGATTGGCATTGGCAGAAATCTGAAATAATAATAATAATAATGGACATTTCAACATGTGCCAATCCCAAACTCAATGGATTAACCAAGATCACAGTTTAATAGGGCATCTATGGTTGCTTTCAGTAATGAAAATATTAAAAGAAATTGCAAAAAATATATTACAGTAATTTGATTTTTTTTAAATAATAATTATTGGTATAGTTGCCATGGTTACCTTCTTCCGTTTCTTTTCTCTCATTTCTTGTGCTGCCTTCGCGGCAGCCTCGTTGATGAATTTCTTCCCCACCTTGCCCTCGAACCACTTCATGTCAGAAAACTGCTCTCTGAACTTCTCGATGTCAAACTAAGTCACACAAAGAATGGTCAAATTCCTGTTACACAGAAAGATTATAGTGCTACGAGTCGCAACTCTCAACGCAGCAATCAAATCAACAAAACTTGTACTATTTTGCAGATAATTTATCTAAATCCAAATTTAATTGACAGATTTAAAACATTATCGTCCAATATATATCCAATTATTTTCTTATGTATATGGGGGGGGATTAGATCAACTTTCAAGATTCCCTCAACATCCGTAGCACTGAATGTTGCAGTAAACCTGCGAGCACCAGCTGGTACTGACAGACCAAGGATTATCATGTCTGAAAGGTAATTTTCATGAACATTGATGCAGGGCTCCAATTATTAATGCCAAATCTCCTTATAATGAAATTACCTCAGCCAGCTCTACCATGAACTTCTCAAATCTTGGTAAATTCAGATGTCCGCCTTCATTCAAATAACCTGCGGATCAAAGAGAAAATAAAAATTAATCAAAACAATAATAATAAAAACAAAACCATTAATTTTAAGCTTTCTGGAATATATATTAGCACTGAGAATAATAAAGTCTTGCAATATGAATGGGAAAAATGACATCAGATATAATTTTGGAATCAGCACTAAAGCTTTTGCAGCTAGTTCGTATTCTTATTCCTAAACATTCTATGGTTACCTATGAAATTATCTACATGCTCATGAACAGATCAGATGTAGTTCCTATATAAAGATATAGGAAATGGTTGAAAGAAACTTAGTCAATCTTGTCATTATCGACAGTTAATGATTTATTGCTCAATGCTTTAGCAGAAATCTTTCACCCATACATGACGACATTATCCTCAAGGTGGTAAATTACTTCTAATTTTTTTATGTGTTCTATTTGTATTTTGTTTTAAATAAATCAATTTTCAGCTGAAAAGTAAAAAATATATAGATTTTATGTGTGAAATATATCATCCAAATGTGACAATCGGCTGCAACTCAGAAAAATTGCGCGATCAACGTACCATCAAGCTTGGGCATGACTCGCTCATACGTTCTCCAGAGATATGGCAGGGCGTCATGGTTGATATGGAGATTTGGCAGATGGGGGATGAAGTCGTTTCCTACGAGAAATCCCAGCAGAATCCAGTCATCAATGATGCTCTCGACATCATAGGGAAAAGGAAGTTTGCCCTGAAATGTCAAAACCTCAGTTATAATCTTGTCTGCAAAAAATGTATATCCTGAAAAGGCAATTATAACTATACTTTTTTTTAAATAAAATGGAAAAAAAATTACATTATTTCCTTGAAAAAATATGTGAGTTGTTTCCCTTTGGATCATTTGGAGTGAAAAGAAATGGTTTAAAAAACAAAGTTAATGAATGCTTGGAGTATGTTGAGGTTTGTGTAATTGCACTTTTCAAACAATTTAATGCAGTAACTTAGGAAATAAAAAGCTGTGACATAAGTGAAAGAATATTGAAAGCGGCACTAAAATAAATAAAATAGCAAGAAAAATAGAGAGAGAAAAAAGTAGATTTTTTTTTTAAATAGAAAAATAAAGTTAATGAATGATTGCTGAGTTGGTGGTTTTGTAATAATGCTGGCAGTTACCTTCAGTACGGAAAATTCATAGCCCAGGTATTCCCTGAGTAGAGACAGATGCAGCAAGTGAAACGTTGTTTCTTCAGGAGTAGCAGGTCTGAAAAATAAAGGAAAGAATAATGTTGTACCAAATTCCAGCCATTAAATTAACTATTTCTGCCCATAATCAATCACTACATACGGTCTCATTTTATTGTGTGTTTATTTAATTAATTATTAATTTTATTATTTTGGGAGAAAATTTCATTAATTGAATTGCACATTTCTATTTGGGTAGGAGAGTTATTGGCAAATGACGGAATGGCACAGGTAATAAAACAGAGTGTCTGACCCACAGCATTATCCCTAGGGAGCTGAGAAGGTCAAGTGATTGCACATTGCTTTACTTGCTGGATATATAGAGGATCTCGTATGAGTGGTCATGTATTACTGAATTTATTAAATGAGTTGGCAAAACTGATACTATACAAGGCTCTGCCTAGCATATAATTTTTGCCGAGTTTAATAAATTCAGAAATATATGAACACGATTGTGAGATTCTATTTATCACATAACTGTAGAAACTATTGTAAGATCGATTTTCAGTAATAAACAAACACTATATATAGGCAAATGTCTTGGGAACTTGGGCTAAAGCATGCAGATAAAATATTGTTCCAAGTAAATGTGTAAATATTAATGTCTTTGCATATTTAATTGAAGAAATCTTTTAACTTTATATTTGACAAATTAAGTCCCAAGAAGCTCTAAAAGATGTCCCAAAAGACTTTGATATTGTGTATGAATACAATTATAAAAATCAATTGTATTAATATCTATATTTATAGCATGGGTTTATTTCACTCCCAAATAATATTTTCACATACCTTCGGTTTCTCTCCTTCTTGCTTCCAAATCGCACTTCTTCACGAAGGAGTGAGAAATGCGGTTCATGCGTCGCCATTCCTAGAATGATCTGTAATAGAAAAAAATATTTAATTTTAATATTTTGTCTCAAAGTTAATATTCTGATATCAGAAAATGTGCCTACTGCATACATATTCATTCATATTCTACACACTTCCAGCTTTCCAATGATATATAATTCTTAAACCGTGAACATTTCTATGTAGATTGTAACTTTACTAGAGGACTACTTTTTGTCTAACCCTGTTGAAATTGAGTCAATAAAATATGTTGAAATTTGAAAACAATGGGAATGATAATATTGCCGCCGAGATTAACGAAACTTTTTGAGTATGATTTCATGCTCAAGATAAGATTTTACACGGGGATTTGTGAAGAAAACCTTTGAGTTGAGGATGAAAACGTACTCAAAAATGTTTCGTAATCTCAAGGCCTAGAGTATAATGGAGGACTCACAAGATCAGCATCCAGCCCATAGAGACAGTGCCGAGTGTTGGGGTCATATCCAGGCTGAGACTTCTCGTAACGAATAAAATCCATTACCTTGTGTTCACCTTCACCTGGAGTCTTGATTTTTTTAAAAATTAAAATTAAATATCTGAGCTAAACATTTAACTGATTTGATGTCTTGCACTGGATGCATTTATTATTTGAAAGATATCTTCTTGTTAATAAATTAATATGGTGGAAAATGTGTATTTTATAAGTGAGTAAGTGAATGAATTATTGTTTTCCGTCACAGCGGGAATCTTTCACCCATACGTGACGAGAAATATTTAATGATGCTATAAATGGGTTCAAATGAATTGCAGGATGAAAAGCATGCCAAAATAAGCTAGATTAAAATTGAAAAAAATATGATTGAATACAAAAAATGATAATATGCTAACAATTAGTGAGTGAAATGGAATAAATAGTGTGAATACAATAGAATGAAGTGTTTTATAAACAAAGAATACAAACATTACACAACAATATTATACCTCATGTCCAGACAAAAAGATTCTCGGACCCTGCCACAATGGATCTTTTGATATCTTATCCACAACGAAATATTTCAGTTGATCTTGTAGACGGACCATAAACTCTGTTCCTGTTGCAAAAGAACATTTTTTACCATAAACCTTTAAATTAATGCCAGGAAATTATTATTAACATCACGACTGGCTGATACTTAATTTGAAAAATGAATAAACAATGTCTAAACGTTTTTCTTTTTAAAGATTAATTTTTTAATCTTTTTAATTTCCAAACATTGTTATTAAATTTGAAAATGGTAAATTGTCTAACCTGGTGTAATGCAGTTGGAGTCGAATCTTTTCTCTGTAGGAAGAACTTCACCTTTCTCCTGTGCTTTCTTGATCAGTTCTTCAGCCTCGCGAGCAGATCTGTGCAAATGCATTTTGGTATTTCATGAAACACAGGACTTATTGACATTCAGTCCGGCTCAACATTTCAATGAATTATCGGTAAATATTACGGCAATAAGTTGGGATCTTCTTGTGGTATAAGCCCAGTACCTTATTATCCATTATTGTATGAAGTGAGCCCCCTGGGCTTATACCCCAGGATATACGGTAATGCTTTACCTCGTAGCGGGAATATCTCACCCATAGGCGACGACCTCAACATTTGAAGACATTGTGTTGTTGTTTATCACAAAATGCTGGCTTCCACAGGAAACATGAAGGGATATCTAATTGGAGATGTCGACTAGCAATATTGAGAGTTCTACTGTCACCATGATCACTATCTACTTTGTAGCAGTGCATAGAACAGACATGGCAACAGACAATTGTGATTATAGTGGGAAAACAAACCCAGGCTTCAGTCCCCAAGGCACGTCCTATGCAAATAAATTGACCACAGGACAAATAAATTAGAGGATTTCCACAGATCCATGGAAAATTGCCAAGCCTGATAGACATAAGGAAGTATTTCAATAATTAACCGAAAATTATTACATAATAATATTACGTTATTATTTGTTTGTTTTTTAAAAAAGCTGAAAAATAATTTGGGGTGGTGGTTGTCGGAAGAGATAGATTTTGGCCACATTCACTCGTATCATGCACCTTGTCTGTACTGCAACACCTTTAGTGTATAGTGTTTCAGTAAACACATGTGTGAGCACCAACTGTTACTTATAAAGCAATGATCTTTTGATATTCTCTGTGTCCCCTCCACAACAGTTTTTCATGCTGTCATTGTGCCACAGACACACATCAATGAAAATCTCACTACTGACAATTGCACTGCTATTTAGCAGTACACATTGCTATTATGTATATCAATATTACAAAGTAGGAATGAACCAGAAGATATTATTATTTCTAGGCTATGGCTTAAAATATGTCTCTAATATATTAATGTCCCCTCAGTAACATATGAAATACTGTGGAATTACCCTATCAAGCTTTACCACTATCCCTATCATTGTAAGAATTTCTTTTTTGGGGGCGACCTGGAATGACCTTCAAATTTAATTGGAATTAAATCGTAATTACCCTAATAAGTCAAACATGAAAAAATAATTAAATTTGTTGCTGGTCAAATTATTAGAAAAAATATGAAAATTGAAAATGATCGGCGTTCATTTACAGTAATAAGGACAATCCACATTAAAGTGAAAGATATGGTTGTAAATGAAATGGTAAATAAATGAAGGATTTAAAAAAAAAAAGATATCATGTTTTATAAATTGTTGAAAAAATTATTGTGTTTGAATAATTATAAAATTACAAATTAAAAAGAAAATGGTCATGTTCATACTTTTAGGGTAGGAAAAAAAATAATTTTGGCAAGTAATTTAGGTGTCCGAACTATTAGAAGGTTTGAATTATATTAAAAAAACGTAATCAATGACTGCATGATCATCACGATTTCAAATCATGAGTAATAATAAAACAGAATACAAAGGTGAAGAATACCGACCTGAATCGGCGTCCTCGCTGTTGGTTCATCTTGGCACGTGGAGCGACACCATCGACAGCCATGTAGAATACTTTCCTTGGTCTGATCATACGGAACAAAAACTGAAACAATACAGAAATATGTTACATGTATATACATAGTAATAGTTATTAATAAAAAAAAATCACAGGACCAGCCCATCCTGGGATTCAAACGTGCGTTGCCAGATTGCAAGTCCAACACTCTATTGGCCGAGATGCTGTCGTCCCATTTGGTCAAATTCCCTATTGATCGAAATGCCAATTGGTCAAAAAATAAGTACGTGTCTGTTATGTAAACACTACCATATTACCTGTGTATTTAATGAAATGACCCATCAATTGACTAAACTAAACAGATGGATTATTAACGATACTTTTTCCATTGGTCACCTTCTGAAGTGATTGTGACATTGTGAGTGTAACATTCCGAAAAACTGCTGCTTAAGTGGAATATTGTACTTGAATGAATGAATCTTATAGAATGTTGAAAAATGTTTTGCCTTTTGTAAAATAACCATTTTTAGATTGAGACCTTATGGAGAGCATGATCCAATACATACATTATTTTGAATTAATGAAAATTATATTTGTCATTTTTGCATACTTTGTGCATTAAGTGATTTCTATACCATCTATACAATATTGGGTAATCATGGTTCACGTCCCTTCCTTTGATAGTAAAGCATGATGTACACCCTGATTTAGGTCAGGACTACAGAACGTCCTTCGTTAAATGCAGGCCAGCCCTTACCTAAATACCTAAATTAAACATACCTCAATATAATGAAAGATATCCGAGAATATCTTTTCTTCTGTGATTCTGAAATGTGGATTGTCATCTTCTGGATGTGAGCAGATATGAATGATACCATTCATGTCCAGGTACAAGTTGTCAAACTCTGGAATCTGGAAAGAGAAAAAAATAAAATCCAATTCCATCTCAGCCAGTAATATATTTTATCTTTATAATGAATCTAACTGAAATAATGTGAAACAACATTTTAATGTCAGTTTAGCTTTATAAATCGTAACTAATAAATGTAAGACAGTACAAGTTATATAATTTCATCATCAACATTGTTATCATTGTTGTTGATTGTTGTTAAAATACCTTGCAGTGAGGCCACACTACATTATCGATTCATAGTTATCATTACTGATTAAACAATATACTTTTCTATTTGTTCTCAAGTCAGTGTTGTTCATAAACATATTAGCCTAAGAACATCATGAACATAGTAGCAATCTTATCTTATACATGAACTAGAAATTGATATATATGAACAACATATGTTTCTAGTTAGTTGTATCTCTATGACTATCAGTTTCGAATTACTAACTGAGAACTTTAAAGCATATATATTTTCACTTATAGTTATATTGACTTATATGGGACATTAAAAATTACATCCATATACGTGTGGATTAATGGGGAAATGGTTAAATAATATCACTAATATAGACCAGAATTCAAATATTAACAGTTCTCCCTTATCGTTTTAAAATTGATTAACATTTCTTATCAGAAAATACAATTACTCTAAGTACAACAATAATGAGGACAAGATTTGTAGATGAGCAGATTATTATATCTAAAAACACATTGCCACATTTATCTGAAAATATATAGTCTTTAACCCTCTCCATGCTGAAGGCAACCGGAGATGCCATACAGAGCCGTACCTATGCATTATCCAGCAGTGAGAGGGTTAAATGATGATGGGATGTTGTGTAATCCCATATTGTGAATACAGGCTTTTCTATTCTAGATTTTCTAAATTTTCGTGCTTTTCGAATGGTTTTAAATTATCACGAATACATCTTTTAACTAACTCTTGTATTATATTTGTTATTTCATCCAAACAAAGTTAAACGGTGTTCTGTATCAGTGTATTTACAAATGTAAAGTGCAAATGGTGCAACTTACTTGAAATTCTTTGACAGTTTCGCTGAGACATGGATATCTCTCGCTCATCCATCTGTAAAACTTTGGAACTCCCATTTTGGAGTAAATATATTAGCAGTCGGTTAGTGCTGGTACGTGTACTATGGCGTACATATGTCACAAGCAGTATGATTTGTAAACAAATGCAATATTTAGTTTCTCTTTTCACTTTGTGCAATATTTCGTCCGTAGACCACTGGATAATATATTATATTCCTAAGTACTATTAATATTTATATAAAGCGACTGATTTACATTTTATATATTTTAGCCGTGATCATTTTAACTTAACAGATAATGAACACAATATATAGTTTTTTAAAGAATAATATAGAATACATTGAATTACCATGCTTATATTCGAAAATATTATATTGCTGATTTGTTTTCGTTATATTATAAATTGTCATGAGGAATATACTGAGGTGGTTTGTGATGTTTTTGATTGAAGAGTTCCACAACTGAGCTTCCGGTTTTGTCACCGCACAAGGAAGAAACACCTGCTTGATTTCAAACATGGATTTTCTTCTGGATTTGGTCCCTAATTCTATCAAATCACTCCCTGTATATATGGTAATGCATAATCAATGCCGTGTCGCGTTGAGAGTTTTATCTTTTGCAATTGCATGTAATTTATGTCGGTTTTACTTGTTCCATATGCCCATTTTCGACACCTTGTACACGTCACGATTAGTGGGATTGTAGCCTGTCGGGGTTTCAGGTGTCGTACGCCAGCTGGTGGTTTATGTAACGTGAACCATATATGCATCAGTAGTGGATCCTGAAAAAAATAGTGGAATCTTAGGAAAATGTGATCACAGGGGCGTCAGACGTTTCGCCCCCTGTACGTTGCGCCCCCAGTCATTTCGCCCCCACATACATTTTGTCCCCACTTATGTTTTTATGGAGGTATGTTTCACCCCCCATTCTTCCATTTTTATCCTTTTCTGGAAGCATTTGATCATCTGCCCGCCTGTACTTTGTGAATATTTATCATACTTATTGGTGGACTTGTTTTTGATGAATTGATATTTAATAACTAATTTTTTGACGAAACTTTTGATTCTACTTTGTGATTGTATCATACCTGTTGATGGACTGGTGGTGTTTAAGATCACGTGATCAAAAGCACACGCAGTTACACACACTTGACACATTATTAGTTTATCAATGTATGTAACAACATTAACTCATAACCACAAATAACATATATTGGTAACATCCATAGTGATTAAGTTGCAATCAGCACTATGCCAGAAGCTATTTATATCACCGTAAATGTATGTTTTTGCAGTATTTTTGTTAAATAAAATATTTTTGCTACTTTTGTTTTGTAAGCTGCTTCACACTGTACGTGCCAGTTTTCAGCATCCTAGTTATTTTTTTAAATAACCTCTCATGGAAATCGTACAAAAATTAATGATATGCTGCATTTTTATGAAGATTTCTCATTATGTCATGGAAACTTTAAATGTTTACATACAAGAAATGAATAAGACAAATAGATGCTAAAATGTATACAGTGTAGGCAAAAACAACGAACAAAAGAATATGGTGGGGGTGAAAACGATGTGGTAAAAGAATTGGTGGGGTGAAGTTGTTATGGTTGTGGGTAATGACTGGGGGTGTAACGTACAGGGGGCAAAATGATATACATCCAGATCACAGACCCTCACGTTTATTATTAAATTTGGCTCTCATTTGCAAAATCTATTCACATTTCGCTTGCCACGAATGAGCAGAGCTGCTTGAGAAACAATATTAGCAGCTAACTTGGTCAGCTCTAGTATGCATTTTTCAACACATTTGGTGACATTTTTATAGATAGATCTTTTTATAATGATCAATGACGCAAATATTCTGAAATTGAAGCCTAGCTGTCCATGGGATTATTTTGTAATTTCACATTCCCTGCTTCACTAATTAGCATATAAGGGTGGCATACTTCTGCCAGTGAAGATGCATCTTTGTAAAGTAGTGTTCTTAGCGTTATAAGCATAAATGTACCAATACACATTATTATTTTATTATTGTTATTATTATTTGACAGTGTATATTCAACTTTTGGGATATATTATTTTGATGGAATTGTAGGAAAGGGTGTGTTTTCATGGAAGTATAAAATCTGTGAAAAGTAAGTCTTGAAAAAAAAATATGAAGAGTTTTGAAAATTATGGAAATTAGATATTAAAAGGGTATATAAATGCTGTATTTAAAAAAAATTGTTTTGTTTCTATTTTCAGGACTTTGATGGCCAGCGCAGGGCTGAAAGGACATTCCAATTCATCATCATTTTGTTTGGAGTAAGTTGGTATTCACAGGGATATTACAAAATTGTGTGTACCGTACATTTTATTTGTATTTTATTGCAATTTTATTCATGTTTAAAGCCACCATACAGTTCAGAAGAATCATTACTGGACAATCCATTGAACAACCGGGCGGGTGGTAGTGCAGTGGTAGAACAGTTGGACCTTGGAGCCAAAGGTTCCAGGTTCAAATCCTGCCCCGTGGGCCCGGCATCAATGTTCGCGAAAATTACATTTCTGATGCGATATTGATAGGATGTGATGTCTGTAGAGTGGCAATGCAGTTATCATCCTTGGTCTTGTCAGTACCA
>JAUTBT010000394.1:0-11277 GCA_032361225.1 Lepetodrilus schrolli | reverse complement strand
TATATATATATATAGTGTGTGTGTGTGTGTGTGTGTGTGTGTGTGTGTGTGTGTGTGTGTGTGTGTGTGTGTGTGTGCTAAATAACGCCATCTTCATAACATAGTAAATACGGAAATTCACATCGACAAATACTCGTAATTATAGGTTGAAGTTACTCGCATACGGTTCTCATTGTGAGAGCCATAGACAGACATACTTTGGAATACCGTTTTTTAATTTCTATATGTAATAAATAAATGTGTGAATAGATGGGTAGATCATACATGATTGCATGAGTGAATAATAAATACCAAATTTATACATTGCTTATTTTTGTTAATGAACAATTATAAACGGGTATTCCGTCCCACATCTCAATATTCAATTAAGATATTGAATATTATTAGGTTTTCCGCTAAGAAAAATGAACCTGATCATATGTCATGCATGTAATACAGGTTTTGGATATCGTACCTGATGACATAATTGACCAGTCAACCGTGACACTTAAACGGAAGATTGTAGAATGGGCACAATGAAATGGGACCAGTTCGCCACAAGCTATCGAGTTTATTACCAAATTTCCGTTTCACGGATGCTTTCCATCACTGATGTCTGAATGTTTATTCGGACACCATATACAATATGTACAATGTTCCTGTTGTTCTAATCACGTAGACTATCTATCCGGGGTATACGCAGTGCCACTATTCAAAGATAGGCCTACATGCGCTGCGAACGTAACAGTGCTGCTATGGGGATCAGGATGGTTACCATCAGAATGATATTGTGTATCGCCTTCTACTTGGCACTTGTACTGGCAGGTAAAGCTGCTGTCAGTTCAAGACACAGCTCAACCTTTGGCAGTAAGGAAGAAAGAAAAGGTGTTGAAAACTCCATGTCTTCATTTCTAAAGTTTGCTGAAGGTAAGAATATGAAATTGTGTAATACAGATGCACATATTTATGTTGAGGAGCGGTGTAAAATAAACTACGCTTTACAGCTTGATTACAAAAAAAATATTACCAAAGAATACCAATCCTCATTCATATTTTTAATAAACATGTTTAAACCATAGTACATTTATGTTAAACATATACATATAAACACTAATTGTTTCCTATACATTAAAAGACATACATGTATATCAACTTTACATAGACTTGTTCATGTTCTGTTTGGGAGATGAAATAAAAAAATAAATAAAAGTTTTAATCTAATTTTTCCAAGGATTCGCACAAAAAAATACAATATGTCGATCATGGCCTATACCAAAAATTAATTAACATGAATCTATAGGTCATACAACATATAATCGTGTAGCTGGTTTCCGAGCGCATCTACATTGAAGGATGCAAGAACAAATACTAATTAGAGATCTTTAGTTTTCACATGATCAACTTCAAACGCGAGAATTCCTGCATATTATCTCGCAACACTGTACACTTCACGTAAAATTCTGCTTCTACACGTTTTAACTTACACTTTAAAATGGGCAAGCTTGTCAAATAGCATGTCAACAACAGAATTATGTGACATAATACGCAGGAACTCTCGCATTTGAAATTGAACGTAAGAAAACTAAAGGCCTCTACTAGTATTACTTGTTCCCGTCTCCTTCAGAGAATGGCAGGGAAACAGAGCAACGTAGATGCCCTCGAAAACCAGTATGATGCCTGGTATACACGCAAGACTGAAATACCATTATTATATGGGGAACTCTACTGTCTTATAAAGTGGCAAGATTATCTTTGCAAAAAGTCAAAGGTCTCTAATCAGGTAATCGCATATTCTGATACAACTATCTTTGATCTATATGGTATATTTTCAGATTTTTTTACAGATCTAGAAATATATTTATTTCCTAATTTAACTACAGTATTCTGGTGCTAGATCATGAAGAGTCTTGAAAACAAGAACGAGAATTTTAAACTCTATACTCGTTTAGATATTGGCAACCAGTGAAGACTTGAGTATGGGGTTATATGCTCAAATCTTCCAGTAAGAGTAACTACTCTTGCAGATGCATAAATCCAACGTTGTTAATAATCGAAAATGCATGAAGTAAACGATTTTGTTGTTGTTACAGGAATACTCCGAGCGAAACTTGGTTTAGACGAATCTATCCGGAAGCGATCTGCTACCTGTCTTGTGATGAACGCATACTGCGCTTGGTTGAAAAGTTTATCTCGGACTGAAACGTGGGCTAAGAAGTTGCTTAAGGATCTATGCTATGATACTAGATGTAAATATGTTGGCAAATAAAATGAAGACCTTCTACTACGAGTCGGAACATCGGCTCACTGTTACTGTTTGTATATGTGTATGTGTCGTAGTGTGTGTGTTACTAAAGAAGCGTATCTACCAATAATTTCATCTCGAGTTATTATCATCACTACCAAGAACAAACATCGTAAAAGAACACTTCAAATCTTATGTAAGTGGAGTAAAATGAATGAATGGATCAACACAACATTATCACTTTTATTGGAGGCGTAACTAATTAAAAACAATTAACGAACAACTCACCAATATATCTGAGAAATAGCTTCGTATTTGCTTTTAATAAAACAAAATGGATATAAATGTTAATTATGTTTTCGCTTATCATGCTGACATGATGCGACAGACTTTCAATATGTCTTATAAATATACATGTAGATGGTATTATGTTCGCAATCGACCGGGATTTCAATTACAATTTGACAATTTAAATTATATGAATGAATAAATCATTCAAACAATAATCTTGTTTTGAAACATGTTTATTATCATTTTCACAGATGATGGTTTGAGAATAAAGACACAAAAAAAACACGTAGTGAGTGAGTGATTATGGAGTTTAACGTCGCTGTGGGAATATTTCACCCATTTGCGACGATAAACGCACTCGTGGTTCAAAACGTAACTATCCGGTATACCGTATACCAGAAATATTTCGAGGCTGGCAAATTTAGAGGTTAAATGACTAAAGTGGGTTCGAGGATTGATATTTTCGAGGATGCCTGTCTAGTATTTAAATAACATATTTGGTAGATATAGTCTAACGGTAGTGGTATTATTTTATATCTACCTCCTGATCGTCTCATGCTGGGGACATGTGATCGGCGTAAATCCATTGCGAGTATTCATACAAGTTACACCGATGTGATAATTGCTATCCATACATGTACACGCAGTTCAAATAAGTACATAGTAGTAAGAAATTAAACTAGTTGTAGTCCTGCAAATCCAGTATCAACATGCGTACTTCATACGTAAATAGTTTAAGACCTTTGTTTTGGTTCATAGATCAATGCGTGTGCGTGCGATACAGCATGACACTAATTGACATACCCCCTTTATTTCCCTATTTAGACACCGGAGAAACGTACGTACAGGTGCCTTTGTTACGGATATGTTTTCTGACGCACACGAGACTCTCATGCATTATAGTTTGTTTTTGAACCTGACAGTGTATAGAACAATTCGTGCCTTGAATTATTTAGAGGCTGACTAATTAACCTTGAATACCTCGATAATTGAATACGTCTTGAAGTATACAGTAGTACATCTCTATTCTACTACTGATTCTGAATATATCTCTCTGTGTTCTCTAACTTTCATTACCATCTTTATTTTTTGGTTATATTCTAAAGCATCACTTATATAGCCAAAACAACGTTACTATGGATACTAACAAACATTCAAACATACTTGGTTAGTAAAACTACTGCAGACTAAAAGTCTGTCATTGCAAAATTGAAACAATACATAGTGAATCCTTCAAACCCAGCTTACAACTGCGGGTTTCATCCAGAGTACACTGTTCTGTATGAACGTAAACCAACAGCTATTCCTCCTATTGGTATTCACATGCAGGAACATAGTTTTCCGGCAAATATAAATCTTAACAACATTAAAACCAGCAAACTTCTCAACTTTCCAACTTAGTAATCTAATGTTGCCTGAGTTGCAGCGTGTTTCACTATCACTTCGTAACAAGTGTTCCACACCATGGTGTACTAATACCACTGTAGGACATGATGTAATAATGCCACTGTAGACCATGATGTAATAATACCACTGTAGACCATGATGTAATAATACCACTGTAGACCATGATGTAATAATACCACTGTAGACCATGATGTACTAATACCACTGTAGACCATGATGTAATAATACCACTGTAGACCATGATGTAATAATACCACTGTAGACCATGATGGAATAACTCCACTGTAGACCATGATGTACTAATACCACTGTAAACCATGATGTACTAATACCACTGTAGACCATGATGTAATAATACCACTGTAAACCATGATGTAATAATACCACCGTAGACCATGATGGAATAATACCACTGTGTTCATATTTTCTATCACTGAAATACTAAACTCTCTCATATTTATTCACTGATTTCATAATACTAGAAATCTATGATTAGTATTTTTGTATTTCCTGTCAATACCCAAAGAACAATTGGTTGACTAATACGGGCTGGTGGTAGCGCAATGGTAGAACGTAGAATGGTAGAACATCTGGTCCCTGCCGTCCCGAGACCCCTGCATCAATGTTTGCCAAAGTTACCTTTGTGACGCGATATTGGTAGCATTCAGCACTACGGATGTTTCCTCCTGCCATAACCTGACAAGCCGTGATATAAGTGAAAGAATCTTGACAGCGGCTCTAAACCATAAATAAATAATAAATGAATATCCCGTATTACGTGTATGCATTTGATCGAACAAAAAACGCAGCATCTTGTAAAGATTTTACGTTGAAGGCAAATACAAACATCGCTATGTAATATTATTGAACTACCTTGGGAGTAATTATTGGATCATTTAGCATTGATTTATCATAGAAGAAAGTGTCTTCTATCGACTTTGCCATGCCAACATTATTATGTATACAATCACGGTTTGTCAACATATTTAAATGAAAGGATGTGCACTTGATTTGTCTAAACAAGAACCTTCTCAAGTACGTCGAAGTTGTTGTTTGTATCACTAGCGCACTTCTACACACATATTAAAGATTTACCACGTTCAAACGCGAGAAACCCTGCGTGATACATCATTCCATGGCGCAGCACCTGCTTTCCTGAAGGTTCTGTCACCAAACGCTGCCTTGCAGGTTGATGGCACCACTAGCTGTAGTTTGTCTGAAGATCTCAGTGTACGCAAAGAGCAATGAGTTCTTGTAGGTAGACTGGAGCCAGGCCATGTAGAGATTAATAGACGAATGGTAGCAGCTTGAAAACAATTCTCTGTTAGATTGGAAGCCAGTGCAACTGTTTTGAGTGCAGGTGTTCTGCGCTCACGCGTACTATATACGTGTGTGCGTAATGGGCCTGGCTGCTACGTTCTATACGCGCTGTAATTTGTCCAGCTGGTGTTGTTGGCTGCCATGCACAAGGCTGTTGCAGTAGTCTAATCGTGATCTAACGAATACAGCTATGGATAAGGCACCTGACGGATGTTTTGTCTACATATTTATTGATCTGTCTGATGTTCATAATTTGGTAGTATGCATTTCTGCATATATTTCTGACATGGTTATCTAGGCTGAACGGTTATTAAAAAAAAAGAAATATAGATTTCGGGCGCAATAGTTTGAGTCAACAACACAGCCACGTATCCTCAGTTCATGGACTTGTAGTTTGGACTTCATTTGTTTAGAGCTGATGATGAGTATAGAAAGTTTCCGATTACGACGTTAACTACGAATGTTCCACGGAACCGAGGGTCATACCGATCCTGGGATTCGAACCCGAGTTGCTGGATTGTGAGTCCAACGCTCTATCGAATGAGCCAAAGGGGTAACCCCGCTGGCCGTGACCAGTAAGAGCATCTTATATCACACCCACATATAATAGAGTATAGCGCGGGTACCCGGATTTTGGAACATGTTGCAACTTTCAGTATTATTGTTTCGAAGAGATGACTGTGATATTAAATCTGCACGTTCGAACACATTGTGCAAAGTTAGGTAATACTAATAATTTTAAAATATATAATAAAACATAAAAAATAGTAACTATGATAATATGGTGCCCGTTTATGTTGTGCCAAATCCAGGCTCGAAAGCTTACTTATATACTATACATATTAATGGATTCGATGATTGATGTTTCTTCTTCTTCTTCTTCTCCTTCATCATGTATGTCAACCTGGGTTGTACTGTAGAACAAGACTGGCTTCCCTTCTTAACTTACCATGTTTACGCTTAGTTTAAATGTCTAATCATGACAGATCACACAGCTTCGAGTTTTAAGTTCTATTTGCTTAAACCAGTATATAATGGCATAGTCGTAATACGATAAACAGGTATTCATGAAGAAACTCGAAGTATTTTGAGTAGCTGTGTACAAACACTTGTATAGTGATATATGGTGACTGTACTGAAGTAGTTGTCATATCTAGCCATGTATACTGAAGTATACAGCCATGGTTTCCCCACCCTCGAGTGTCATCCATGTTTGTATTGTCATTATGATGGCTCCGTTGTTTGCCTGGATTGCATTTCACGAAAAGGTCGTCGTACCTGCAGTCCGGGCGTAAATCTTACGCTACTTCCTGTTATATATAGCGTCCGACGCACTCCCTGATTTACGCCCTGACTACTGTACGACCCTTTAGTGAAACTGTACAACCTGAAACAAGATATAGGTTACCTATGTTATCATAAATAAATATATGTATATATCAGCCGTGGGAAATAGAACAGTCCTTCAGAATAATATACATGTACATGACGGAAATTCACGTTAGATGCTCATGGCATAGATTAAGCGTGTATTCATACGGTGTATGTGCATGTTAAGATTTGAACATTAGATAATATAATAACATTATGTTTATGCATTAAGCAGATGAACGACGAAACAGACGACCACGCAGGGAAAGCAAACGTTAGTAAAGAGGCCGCATCTACACTCCTGCCAGTACATTATACAGACAGCTAGGTATAATATGTAACTCACGTATTCCTGTTGGATTACGTTATATATACAAAGAGATAGAGAGAGAGGGGAGAGAGAAAGAGGGGAAGAGCATGATAAGTACGATTTTATTGTTGTACATAGGTGAGACGAATTGTTTTTAAATGTCTGTTCGTCTGTCTGTCCAACCACATATGTATACCAGACACGGTTACTAATAACCCCTGTAACGTCAGACGTTGGGATATCAATCACATATAGTTATCACATACTGTTAACATATGGGCGATGTCTCGGAATATGGTATACGTGTAGGTCACGTGACATAATAATTGGCGTACACGCCCCCCTTTCCACTGTAACTTAAGTTTCAATGTTTATTCTTACCTGTCTACCTGAAATCACGACATGGGTTTCCTGTCGGGTCCCTCATGTCTGCTGATGTTATGGGGGGTGCTCTCGGGTCCCGTGGGGGTGGGGTCAATGAACATCCAGGACATGGGTCGCGCCCGGGAATTCCTCGTCCAACAGGACCAGGAGAGCTCCCACATGGCATGGATGGCGAGTGTGGCCGCCTTGGACTACTACACTAACCTGACGGATGCGAACAGAAAGGCATCGGTAAGATATAACCAACGTACACACGCATGCAGAGAGAGAGAGAGAGAGTGAGAGAGAGAGAAAGAGAGAGAGGAGGAAAGGAGAGAAAGAGAGAGAGAGAGAGAGGGGAGGAGGAGGAAATGAGAGAGCAGTACCGAAGAGCCCAATAAGGTCTATTCGGAAGGGACTGTACTTTTGGTTGTCATGAATCTGTAATGTTTCCCTTCCTACTACCCACCCCAACTCTCTCTCTCTCCCCACCCTCTCTCTCTCTCGCCCTATATCTATATGTAATATATAAATAACAATTGACGTTTAACTTTAAGAGCACACCGAATTTTGGACAAGATTAATGGCATTTGATATACATATTTATGGTGATATACAGTGTGCTATTATTTACAATCAGTTACGACCCATTGTTGTCCCTCATTGACAAATATGCTGTAAATTGTATCATATCTGTCATAGACAGATAGCCAGAGCATAACATAATAACAGAACAGAACAGAACAGACAGATTATGTTTTAAAGTCTCACCTTGGTTGCATATAAACATCAATATAATATAAATATGATATAAATATGACACAATGATCACTACCCTCTCCAATATGTACATGTGTCTTTCATTCTTAATCTTTTCTTTCCCTTCTCTTGGAGCGGTTTACATTTAAGTTGTAATAACTTGTAACCTATCCTTTTCATCTTGAATAAAGTATGTTTAAACTAAAACCCTTTCCATATACTAGGCGGTAGGTGGTGATAACGAAATCGTCTTGTCCGTATATTTGTATCTGATACATATAGGCGTCTTTTAAAGAAATCTTTAAGAACTAGTTTATCGACTAGTTGGTAGTGATCATATCGCAAATAATTGTCAAATACAACTAAATATCTGTGTCCAATTATAGTAGTTTCAAGCGTTTGAATTATTTAATCGAATACACGTGCCCAAAGTAGAAAAATAAAGACTATTTATTAGAGATAAAAATAGATTTTCTTTAAACACAATTTTCTCACATAAATGGAGTTTTAGAGGCTGAAATGTACTAGTGGTGAAGGTGGCGTGTGTGTGTATGAAGAGAGAGAGAGAGAGAGAGAGAGAGAGAGAGGGAGGGGGGATGAGGGGGGAGACAGAAAGGGGGCGGGGCGAAGAAGAGACGTACTCAACAGCCTTTTATCACATCATCCACAGACGAATGTGCAAATAAAAGACATTCGTCGAGAGGGCGTATTTCTGGAAATGATAATCTGCCTTTACAGTAAAACAAAGAGTGCGTGCTATATGACCTTTAGCAATCACCGCTCGAGGTTGAAAAATCGTTCTCTTGGCATAGTTTCGTTCTGGTTTCCTTGTACGGAAACCTGACATGTTGTGTCCGCTCATCTGGGCGAACATAACCTGACAATTGTAGCCCCTAACATTATTTTTATATATCTAGTACTACCTGTCCATTACAATAGAAATACTAAACTACAGGTTCAAAGTATGGTCGAAAGTGGAAAACGTTTCTAATGACAGTATACTCCCATGGGGTTTAAGAAGGTCAGCTTAGTGCACACTAATCCATTGACCGGGATACTATTTACCGGGATACTATCAACGTCAAACGCGAGGCTTCCATGTTGAAGTACAAGTTAGAACTCGGACGTGAATAATAGCACGTGCTCAACAAATTGTGCGACGTATTACGCAGGAATTCTCGTGCTTGACCGTGGGGAACTTAAATATGTCTCTAATCTTTTGGTCTCCTTGGGGAGAAGCATTATGGAAATGAAGCGCTTTACCGCTTTAAAAATATACCAAGATACCATAGATTATGCACTTAACAATAACATCAACAAATAAATTGAAAACGAGTTCCACTCACATGTTGCATGCGCTTACTAATCTATATTACAGACGGCAGCCGGTCTCGCTGAAGCATTGTACCTGCAAGAATCGAGAAGTAATGCATCCCTGTTTGACTGGGAAAACTTCCAGAATGCGACGATCAGGCGACGTTTTGCTTCTGTGGTAGACATAGGGACATCGGCTCTCGCAGACAAGACCAAACTGGAGAGGGTAGGGTAAAATTACATGCCTATTTTCTAGCTTTGTCCTCCTAATAGATATATAAGCTTTTGCACGACGGCCTTCTTGAAAATCCTTAATGTTAAAAACTATAGCTGTTGTATTGAAGATCAACATCCATCCCCAAGCTGCCTGACTCAAGTTCTTGAGACTCATCAAATTTGAGAATGTTCTTACTTAATATAGGACTTAGGCCATTAGTGGTGCCAAAACTGATCGTAAATAATTTCTAGATTTTCTGATAGTAACGATCTTGACTGACCACGCATGAGCAGAGCGTTCAAGGCTGGCGTACATCCGGCAAATATTGAGGTGCATAAAAGCATAGAGGGGAGCGAGTTTGAAATGAAAAACAAAACAAAAATACAATATATTATTTTGGACTACCTAGTCAAAGGATTAATTGTATATTGTTTGCACCCTCAATAAAAAAAAAATATGTCTATATCAGCCATCAGAATACAGTACTCCAGGCTAGACGCTAATCAGCCCGCAAGCGGGTCTACCGATACGCAACCCGGCCGTTTAAACACCGACTAACGAGTTTAGCGATGCTGAATTTTACAAGAAACTTAAAAGGACTCATACACTATATGTCGTGAGTGTGGAAAATATAGTGTGATTTTACCTATGCCCTTTTTATTATTGGTCATATGTACTATATATAGCGATATTTATGCCACGCAAACCCATCGAAATACATTATTTTACCTGCTGATGATAAACAACGACTATTTACAAAATGGTGCCTATTCATGGGGATTCCCCATTCGCCACACACTCCAGCTCACCAGCTGACTGCCCGGAACATGAGCTGATTTATCGATAACATATCATTTGGAAGGAAATCAATCACTATGCGTGGTGTAGGATCATCAGTTCTTTAGGTTTATACAACATGAATATTGAGTTTGGGTCACTTTAAATTAGGAGTGAAATAATACTTTCCAGTTGTCCAACCTGGTGTCGCAGATGGAGGAAATCTACAGCACAGGAAAGGTGTGTCTGCACGGGAAATGCATGGAACTAGAACCAGGTTCGTGCACACATTAATGTCAAGGTCAGAGTTCTAAAGGTCATCTGACTTTTGATTTGATGGTTTCCATAGCAACAGTCTTGACATTTTCATTTGTGAATATCAAGATAATAGATTGCATTATCAAAGATTCATTTGCAGTTGGCGTCGTTGGTTTGTCAGTACCACTCAGTGCTAGCAGGTTAACCGCAACGCTCAGCGCTACTGGTGTTACAGGTTTCCTTCTGCCGTAAACTGACATGCCGTAATATGAATGAAATTATAAGCTTGAAATTATAAAACTATGAAACACTATGAAAGTATTGAAAACCAGTGGGACCTGCGAAAAATGTAGTTTGTTGCCCAGTATACTTGTGTAGACAAATCAAATGTGCATACTTTAAGGTAAAATCCGTTTGACCATGGAATATGTCGACAAATTCTACGCTGTCTGGTACTATAGTGTACTGACAATATGATTCCATTTTGATAAAGGGCTAACACGACTGATGACCACGTCACGTGACTACCAGAAGTTGTTGGATATCTGGAAAGGCTGGAGAGACGTCACCGGTGCTAAAATAAAGGATCAGTACTCTGAATTTGTTTCCCTTAGCAACGAGGCCATAAAAGCTAACAATCCAGGTAATATATGCATACAAACTCATATA
>JAUTBT010000393.1:0-11279 GCA_032361225.1 Lepetodrilus schrolli | reverse complement strand
TCTCTCTCTCTCTCTCTCTCTCTCTCTCTCTCTCTCTCTCTCTCTCTCTCTCACACACACACACACACACACACACAAACACACACACACACACACACACACACACACACACACACACACACAATGTACATTTCTTAACGCTTCACGTGATTAAATAGAAACATTCGTAAAATATTATCTAATTAACAACCCCCTAACCCATATACTTACGATACATATCACATGCAAACACTCCATCTTAAAAAGGTAAGATCAATTATGAACAGGTCAAAGGTCACTAGCGTGATTATGACATAATGATACAACTAGTATTCCCGGACAAGTAAGATTTATTTTTACTATTAAAGGCATACAATCACGGGTTTATTTTAATATTACATGGTCAAACGTATTTTTACATGAAAGGATGTATATTTGATGTGTCTACACAAATATATTGGGTAACTAGCTACATTTTCTGCAAATCCCACAAGTTTTCAATGTTTTCAAATTTTATTATTTTTGAAATATATATAGTTATCTAGTTTTATTGGTACCAGTAGTCCTGAAAGGTTATTTTGACCGTGTTCAATGATTAGAGTTATCCCCCTTTCCCCTATATTCTGACTTGCTTCAGTTTGTCTACTATCTACTGTCTACTCTCTACTACCGTTATTATTCCGGTGTCCTGCTGGGGATTCGGGATAACCCCCCCCCACACACACACACACACACACACACACACACACACACACACACACACATACCTGTACATGGGGGTTGTTACAATATCTACAATTTACATCGCGACTAAATCCCAAGTTAATCCTGTGAACGGAAGCTCGCATTATAAACATAATGCACTGTGCGATTCCATTTATTGCCTTTTAGTCGACTAGTGGTATTCTCAACGAACACTTCTACACACTGGCAATGAAAGTCAGTGATGTGTGTCCATCAATTCCCTTCATTGTTGAATGCTCTCCATTCAACAAGCAAACGTTTGCTTTCATGTAAATACACTTCCTTTGCTCGCTGTTCTCTTTAAGGGTGTATCTGCCCATTCAATCAGGTCCAAAATATGCTACTTGGTTAACCCGTTGTCAGGAAGCGAACAACAATGATGTCAAAGAATTGTATGTGGTTTCGTTTTGTCGTCCCGTTGCTACTGTGTTATAGTGTGAATTAATGTCAAACTTCCTCTGATCATTGGACCTATTTATATGTCCGATATTTGAAAGTCTGTCGCCATTATTACGACACGTCCTCCAGTATGTGTTGGAATATTTGGTAATTATGATTATTAATAACGTCTTTCTAGTACAGAGTGACGTTTAGGCATGTCTTTGGAAGCAGGAAGACCTCCTAAATTGCGCATTTCCTTCAATAATTCTCCGAGGGTATATAAACGTATCCGACAACAAGGTTTTACATCTACCTTGTGCTGTAGGCAATTACATACGAGCGCTATGACAGTCATTTTACAACTGGGATACATTATTGCAAACGTAAGTTCAGGGAAAAGGTCTTGACATTACCATTCCAACGAACAAATATTGATTTGGACTACACTACTGAACTTAATTCGCTTTGTAGGTTCTAGTCACAAGTTTATTAACTTTTTTTTACAGAAAGTATGACATTCTAGAATGAAAGTAACATAGAGAATTTCGTATGAGTGGTCATATAACACTAAATTTGTTAAACGATTTGGCAAAATTGATATTATGCGAGGCTCTGCCGAGCATTATATAATTTTTGCCCACGAGTTTAATAAATTCAATAATATAAGAACACGAATGTGAGATTCTATTTATCATATACCTGTAGATATATATCTATTTATCATATACCTGTAGAAATATATCGATTTTCAGTCACAAACACTATAATAGACAAATGTCTTGGTTAAAGTACGCGGACAGAATATAGTATTTGAATATTTAATTGAAGAAATATTTAAACTTTATATTCGACAAATTAGGTACCAAGAAGAAGCTCTAAAATAGGTCCCAAAATACTTTGATATCGCGTATGAATACAATTATAACAATCTATTGTGTTATTGCACTAGTGAAAATATTTACATTCATAGCATTGGTTTATGGGCCCAAACTCCTATGTTATTTGATAAATATAACTATAACATTTCTAGATTGTATGTCTGTTGTATATGTACATGTATAACCATAAGTTTAAAGAACATTCTATATAATTTGTTTCATATATGAATGTAACACTATGCTTTACTTCAATTGCAGATACTGGTGTTCCTCACAGTACCAGCACAAATGCTAAAGCCATGCAATTCTACCACCTTCCTAGACGAATCATTCTACCTTCTAAATAGCATGAGACAAGGTACCAGTTTGAGATATTTCTCTGAACTCTTAAATCTATTTTAGAGTAGTTTTGGCCGGTCAACATTATCCGCAAATGCGTTACATTGGAAATATAATTTTTATTTTAGTTTTAGCGTTATCTACTATTCACTATAATATATCTTAGCAAAATGTTATTATTACTTTTATAAAACATGTTTTTATTATGGGCATGATTTAATGGGTCTTTATTGGTGATTGACATTAACATACGGAGAATAAATGTTAAAGAACAAATTACGAATCGTTACTTTTAAATCGCTTAATATATTAATGGTTCACATAATATTACAATTTAGCAAATGGCACTGTTACCTCAAGTTGGCTAATTTTTTATTTTCCTGGTTGTATTTCCTTTCTGAATGTATAATATTCCTGCTTTGATTTCATTTCTGTGACTTTTAATCTTACTGGTTGTATTTCGTTTCTGAATTTATAATATTCCTGCTTTGATTTCGTTTCTATCTGACTATTAATCTTCCTGGTTGGATTTCGTTTCTGTCTGACAGGTCTTCTTGCGGAAGGTTACGACTTTCATGAAAACCCCGGAGTTGATGGTCCGCGAATTGGTCGACGACACCACGGGATGACATTGTGTCCGTACGACTTCGTTATGAACCATAACCCTGCCAGAATTCCCAGTACAGTCTTGGAAGCCAGATGCTCGTGTATTAACTGTCGAAGATACAGTATCAATACCTGCCGTCCTGTGTATGACTACAGAGTCGTGGAGGAGGTGGACATGACTCGTACCTGCCTCAAAAGTGTTGTCAGAGCGTTTGCTATAGCTTGTGAATGTGTTCTTGCTGGTAGAACGGAATACCACAGGAATCATCCTGACGAATAGTGACTAGTATTCGAAACTGCATCCACAAAGTTGTCCGAGCATTTGCTATAGCATGTGAATGTGTTCTTGCTGGTAGAACGGAAAACCACCAGAATCCTACTGCCGAACACTGTCTAGTATAATTATTATAAATTCATTATGCAGCTTATCATGATATTGATCATTGATGTTCAACGGCATTATTTTAGAATTGGTTGATTTCAGTTAACCTATCGCGAACTCTCAGTCTCCCAGTTATATTGAAGTGGGTCTACCTGTTAATCAGAACACAAGAACGTAGATGGGCGGCTCGATTACATATAAATTAACCACGTGGTAAATTTCCGTCAAACTTATCTTTTCAAATCAAGCATACACTAGGTGAAAACTTTGTCTTCAGGTATAAATGAATTTAACAAACCATGTGTGTAGAAGGAAAGTCAACATGAATGTTCTGAGTCGACGCTATCGTCTGTTTTCATGATTTAGACGCGGCTAAATTTGACAGATATTTCCGGCGTTGTTTTTTTTCTTTCTTCACGATAGGTCAGTTTGAAACATAGTGGACATGCATATATATTTGTGTCAACATATTTATATCAAATAATATATTTTGTATGAGGATGATGCGAATGTTGATACTGTGTTGATACTGATATCCTTTACAATGTACAGGAGCGATGTCGTTAAACATTTGGTGGTATATACCAAACTGATCGTACACCATATTGGTACTATTGTTCTAGCATACGTATTAAAATATGATACATGCATATACACATGTATCACACAAAGTGTTCAAATGTGTATTTGTTAATCATATTTATCATCTAATATGCACATTATTTACACTGTTTTTGCCGATGTTTTTTCTAAAAGTTGTCTTAATTTTACCATATATTATGTGGAAACATGTAAAATAACATAGTATTTATTAAACCTTTACCAAATTACATTGAAATAACCAGTAATGAGAATGCAATTCAAGTAAGTTTATGAGAGCAAGCAAGTATACAGATATTTCGTGTATCATGCTACTTTGCCTGATCGCGTGTGACTACTATTTATAGATGCTACTGTATGGAAATAGTAAACAAAATGACAATTACGATCAGAAACTATATGTGCTAATGCATTTAATATATGTTTACAATTTGTAATAAGAATTATTCTTAAAGTTGTTTCTTTTCGTTTGTGGTAATTATCAATGCGTGAAGCGGTTTACCATTTACAGATGTTTTCTTCTTATAGAGAAGTATTTAAGCTTGACATTAGATGTCAAAGAGATTATTAACCTCGTTTCTTTAGATATCATCCATATCCTGCACTTAGGGATAATCTCTATGTATTAGACTCGCTGAAGCTCATCTAATACAAAGTTTATCCCTAAGTGCAGGATATAGACGATATCTAAAGACACTCGGTTAATAATCTCTATGTATTTTCTATTTATTTCTATTTTTTATTCATTTTTTGTTATTTGAGTATGATATGCATGTGTTTATTTATATATTTGTTTGTTTGATCCATCTATATAAGCTTTGAAATATTCAATAAATATAAATATACAAAAGTACAAGTGTAGTGTTTTTTTGTTCTTCTTCTTTTGGGTTTTCTTTGTTTTTTTGTTTTTTTACATAATGGCAAACTGGACCGTAATTCCAACGTTTGAATCGTATTTGAAGGTAACGTAAATATTTAGATCATTTATAACGCTAAAACAACCATGGGAAGTATATAAAAATACATTATTCTACATACATATACGACACGTAATGCCTAACACATAGCGGTCCATATGACTGTTGTACTCTCCGAGGAAATAAAGAATATTCATTCGTTCATTCATTATAGCTGGAGTCTTTGGGTCATCAGAAAATAAATGTTTTACAAACTTATGCTACACGACGCCCACACTAAAGAGCGGTTGAATAGGTAACGTAAAGTGAATTGGTTCATTATTTTATGGCTTTTCAGAACATGATTGGGAAACATATCAACCCGAATGACAAGCACACTAAAACAACAACGTTTATTCGAACTTAGAATACATGTGCATATACATGGTTACAACATTATGTTCTTTAAATAAAATCAGATCTATTAATAAAAAATGACTCAAATGGTGTTGATATATTACAAATTTATATCGCTATAGTTCGGTAGCCTGTATTTACCATCTCGCCAGATTGACCGCTGACCACAGCAAATCGTAGGCTCACTTGCAAATAACTATTAATATATATTAACGTAGTGATAACTAGTGCGACATGAGGAATGCGTAGCTGGTTGTGTAAAGCACGTGCACTGTAGTGAAAATAAATGCACATATGGTAAAATTTCGCCTGACCACTATGTAGGTAAATTATCTGTCATTGTATGCGATTAATCCTCTCTCTGCTGGATTAGGCACAGGTACAGCCTTTTAGGGCATCTCCGGTTGCCTTCGGCATGGAGAGGGTTAAGGAGAAAGCATTATGTTACACACACACAAAGACCGCTTGATGTTTATTTAATTGTTGTATAACTGTTGCCAAAATTACGTTCATATAATTTTAATCTGATAACAATGCATTGAATTCGGTAGCATATAATTAAATATTTGTTTAACCCTCTCCCCGCTGGATTAGACACATACACTGCTCTTAAGGGCATGTCGGGTTGCCTCCAGCACGTAAAGAGTTAAATACTTACACTTTCAGAATTAATGTAATAATTGAATACTACCAAGTCAATGTCCAGTATTGACATATGTAATCATAAAAGATGAACAACGAATCAAAGCATCAGCACATAGTTGAGCATTTACAGTCATTACAACAGTCACCGCAGAGACAATAGTGCTAACGCTCGAGAGCGGACTGATAACAAGAACACAACACATACACAAATATACATTCCATGACACGTTACTTTATGTTTCAAACTAGCTGAAGAAGATCCGTCGGTCTCAGGAGGTATATGAGCATCCAACTCAACACCCCTAGGACTTTCTGAAATTACAAAAGAGACATAGTCTGTAGAATCAATGCTAATCGATATATAGAGGCATAAATCGCCGTAATAGATAGATAGACTTTTGGAACTAAATTTGAGCGAAAAATGCAAAGTTCTTTGACTTTCTCTTGGCACACGCATAGTTTTTCTAGTTCCAAAATTCTGTTCACCTTTCGACGGTAGGGGGAGTAATAATTGACCTCCACCCCTTCCTTTCCATAACATTAATGTATTTAGAGTTACTTTCCCTTTACAAATTGATTGAACGGCATTTTCGTAATGTACTCTCTACTATGTATGTATTTATATCTCGTATTTATATCAGTGCTATTATTGGGGAATTTAACAACAAATGAAAATATTAATAACTACCAGGACATTGATACGTGGTGGGGCACATCAGTAATACATATCACAATATAGATCCGGGGCAAATATGTGATGTCCCAAATATGTAGGCCCTACCCATTCCAACTATTAGATTCGGTAAATGTTGTCACTGTTTGATTAGTAATCCGTTATGCGCAACTCAATGTATCCCAACAGTCACCTCATTGATAAATACCAAGGTCTGTTTTGACGTGTTGTTACGTTTCATCTTGTCGCTGTGAATGTTTAGATTTCGTGTAGACATTAATCATGGGAAATAGCGGCCCATGTCGTTGTGTCCGTGAGGCATACATTGTACTTTCTTTGGGTCTTCTGAAATAAGTTCAGCACTGACACAGCAGCGATATATTCCTAAAATGATGTCGCAGGCTGTATACTAAAGTATGGTTGTGTCTACGGCACATAGCGAGTGTGACCATCTTACAGTTAAAATACAGACAATGCATGCAAGCATATACATATTCATGATTGCGAATATAATGCTATCAGTATATATTTAATTTAATAATAATAATATTTTTATTTACACCGCAAATAGTTTCTACTGAAAATATATATTGCAAAACAACATCACTTTGGTTTTAACCAACGGAGGGAGTATCCACACGTAAAGGTGTTCGAACAGAGGGTATGGCAAATATAGTGTGGCTTCACCTATGTTGAATGCTATTATTTGTCCTCATATGTACATAATAGTAAAAGCTGAATTTATAACAATCCATGTTTTAACTGATTAATTTAAGCAAACCTGGCATAGTTTAGCTACCAATTCCAGAGCAATTATTATTGTAACGTTAGAACCTTATAATTATTTTAAATTTGCCCTATTGTAAACGCATCTGGATAACCCGTCTTAGAACAAATAATCATAGACTAGCAATAGAAACAGCAAGATTAGGATTAGGCGACGAACTACACTTCTTATCATATTGTTAGTCATTAAATGATATTCGAACATTATACCTACTAAATACTACTGTACCTATCCAAGCTTAGACACATTTATTAAGATAGTGTCAAAATGTTATCGCCCTATGTTAGTAAAGTTATCATACTGTACTAAAGCAGGATTACGTTTGATTTAAATGTTGTAAATATGCACTATGCGTTCAGAACTTATACATGTAAAAATTGTATTTGTTTCATTGTTTTCTCATCATATCACAATGTGTGATTATTTTTTATGAGAATAAACTGTTCTGTTCTATTATGTTAACGCATTAAACGCCCCGTCAATCAATCGAAATAAATAGTTTTCTCTGTCGATCAATATTTTGAAAATTGTGCACCATTATTTGAACTTGGTACGCTATTATATAAGGTGATATTATTTGTTAAACATTTCTCATGAACACTGCCTCAGTCGTTTTGCATACAGACTTTGTAATCATATGTATCAAGCTAAGTACACATCAACAAACCACGAAAGGAGATGATTGATCGACAACATATACTTTTAGAAAAATAGAATATTCGGCTACTGTTAATGGCGTTGCCCTAGTAGAATCACTTCTGCATGTTTTCAATAGATATTCTGTTCTCGACAACAGCTTTAACGTAGCAAAACTACCTTTGCAAGCCATACTATATAGTCATTACTAACGAGGGGTTTAAAAGTGACGTCATTGGCATTTTGCCAACTCACTTTACCCTTTGTTAAAGTATAGTCTGCGCCTTTGTTCTCACACCGTCCAATGTTAGAATACACTATTTATTATATTTATCATATTACTAACTAGGTTGGGTTTGGGTTTTTTTCTCCAAAAAAATAATAGTACGATGCTGTATACCTTGTACTAAATATAGACTGACCCACATTCTTTTTTCCGCGGACCGCAAATGATTATGGAACATTGGGAGGGAATTCGCACATAAAACTGACGACAGTGTCACTTCATGATTCCGAATGCCACACACAAATTCAGATGGTACATGTAAATAAAAAATCTGAAAAGAAGCATATATTTGTCTGGGAAATGTTGTTGTATCTGAATCAGTGACCGTTGGCATATCCAATGATGTTCTTGCCACTTTAAACTAACAGTAAAGAAACATACCCATAGCATATCCGTTACAGCCGCTGTGACTACAGATGCACCACACCTCTAGGTAGTAGGGGTAACAGCCATCCTCTGGTAGGGGGTCGGGCAGGAATGGCTGGTTGTCAGTACACCCTCGGTAGATCACTGCAATATTACGAATAGTAGTAGTTGTTGTAGTAGTAGTATAGTAGTAGTAGTAGTAGTAGTAGTAGTAGTCGATGTAGTAGGATTAGTAGAAGCAGTCGTAGTATTAGATGTATTAGATGTATTAGTATTAGTATTAGTATTATTTATTACTATTATTATTAGTAGTAGTATTGTAGGCCTATAACTAGTGCAGTATAGTATAGGCTAAGTATAATAAGCGCAGCTATTTGGTATTATTATTATTTGTTGTTGTTGTTATTATTATTATTATTATTATTATAGTATTTTATCTTATAATTTAAATATGATTGTATTTATATCAAAATAAATTAAAATAATAATAATAACAACAACACATAATAATACATGTATAATAATAATAATAATAATAATAATAATAATAATAATGAAATATCTAAATATATTTCGCTGTATATATTTTCTTGTACTCTGAAATTTTAGAAGATACAGTACCACGCGCAATGTAGATATACACAATCTTTGTGGCGTGCTGCTATTTAGACTTTAAACGTATTATAATTGACATCAAATGCTATGTTGTAATACTAATCCTGTTGTTATGTAAACCTACAGTCTGAGTTCTGATCGTCGGTCCGGGTGTAACAACTTCCGGTGCAGTTGATCTTCCAGGTCCATATTCCGACACTTCCGTTCTTAGGGCAGTGAGCCTGGTACACACCATTTACGATGTTGTAGCACTCATAGCACACGATTTGTCCTTCCGCGGCGTTAAATTCTGGAGAGAAAACAATAATGAACAATTCTCAGAACAAATGGCCATAGCTACCCACTGGAAAAATGAGGGCACACTGATCCAGTGACCGGGGGTAATAAGTGCTTTTCGAGCGTGGAGTTGATCACCTAAATGTCTTCATTATTATCATTATTATTATTAATATTATTACGTGTTTTGTTAACACGCGAAAGGCACCCTATGTTATGATATATATTAAATTGTAATTTGGCTGAAAACATCAGTGTGCTTACAAGCATGTATGTGTTTTTCTTTATGATTTTCTCTGTGTGTGTGTGTGTGTGTGTGTGTGTGTGTGTGTGTGTGTGTGTGTGTGTGTAGCAATGATATCGACGTGCATCTATTACTTTCCCGTCCCAAAATACGTTTATATTATTACATGTATAATTATATATATAATAATAGTAGTAATAGTAATAATATGTTTTTATTATTTAAAATAATAATATCCATATTTGTATTGCGCCAAATCCAAGCTCGAAAGCGCTGCATTATTACCATGGCCAATGAATCAGTGTGCCCTCATTTTCCTTCTCAATTCCATGGGATATATACAACCCAAGCTGCCATTCAATGCGGTTATTGTTCAAATGAACATAAGGAAAACATGTTAAAATGTTGCATTATATATTTACATTGTACTCTATTATATTTAATGTCGCATAAAGTTCATGATTTACAGTAGTCACGATACACGATTGGTTTAACAGACGGGATGCCGTACGTTGACCCCGCCATTGTATAAGAATGGATGAGTCTGATCCTGTTTGTTCCGAGTCAATATCCAGACACTGCAGTTGTTAGTGCATACCACTGATATGACCCATGTTTATAAAAGTGAGGGATAGGTACGGTGGTACAGCAGTAGACAGCTGGTATGAAATATACCCCTGGAGAGAGAGAGAGAGAGAGAGAGAGAGAGAGAGAGAGAGAGAGAGATAGGGGGAGAGAGAGAGGAGAGCGAGAGTGGAGAGAGAGAGAGAGAGGGGAGAGCGAGAGAGAGCGAGAGAGATAGAGAGGGGGAGAGAGAGAGGGGCGAGAGAGAGCGAGAGAGATTGAGAGAGAGGGGGGAAGAGTGCGAGAGAGGGGAGAGAGAGAGGAGAGCGAGAGCGAGAGAGAGCGAGAGAGAGAGAGCGAGAGAGATAGAGAGGGGGAGAGAGAGGGGCGAGAGAGAAGAATGAGAGAGAGGGGAGAGAGAGAGCGAGAGAGAGAGCGAGAGAGAGATAGAGAGAGGGAGAGAGCGAGAGAGAGAGCGAGAGAGAGATAGAGAGAGATTGAGAGAGATTGAGAGAGTCTGAGTCTGATCCTGTTTGTTCCGAGTCAATGTTTATATTTATAAAAGTGAGGGATAGGTACGGTGGTACAGCAGTAGACAGCTGGTATGAAATGTACTCCTGGAGAGAGAGAGAGAGAGAGAGGGAGAGAGAGAGGAGAGCGAGAGTGGAGAGAGAGAGAGAGAGAGAGAGGAGTTTGAGAGCGAGAGAGATAGAGAGGGGGAGAGAGAGGGGCGAGAGAGAGGGGCGAGAGAGAGAGAGCGAGAGAGATTGAGAGAGAGGGGGAAGAGTGCGAGAGAGGGGAGAGAGAGGAGAGCGAGAGCGAGAGAGAGCGAGAGAGAGGTTGAGAGAGTCTGAGTCTGATCCTGTTTGTTCCGAGTCAATGTTTATGTTTATAAAAGTGAGGGATAGGTACGGTGGTACAGCAGTAGACAGCTGGTATGAAATGTACTCCTGGAGAGAGAGAGA